>VMKM01000599.1:47500-288694 GCA_008360985.2 Macquaria ambigua | reverse complement strand
CTTACTGCAGCAAACAGAGGATGGATTTGGATTTTACTTTTAGCTCCTATATCTACAGCATTAGAGTAACATAGCATGCATGTGAAAGAAATATTACATACTACTGTGAAAAGCATGTAGCTCGATTTCAAACCTCTGAATAATTGCCCATACAAATAATGAAGTGAAAAGTAATGGAAATTCAGCCTGATTATCAGGCTGAAGAGCACGATCAAGAACAAGAAGAACACGAAAAAAAGAACATTTGCTCCAAGCAATGACTACCAGACATAGTTTGCTGAAAATCTCACAGCACGTCAACTTGTTAGGTTCATCACAATGTGACTTAGTAATTATGTGTTATTGGTCATTAACAAAGCAAATCACAGTATTTTGAAAAACACACAATATGGTTACAAAGAAAGAAATAAAATAAATAAATTCTTAATTTTGATATACAGCCCAGCTTCACGTCTAAGAAATCAACAAACCTAGTGCCCACTGAGTCACATGTAACCTAGCTGCTGCAAATGCACTTTCCTGCAATTATATTCCCCATTTAAAAGCCTATACAAAATCTTGCTCTGTGACTGGCTCTTATATTCTTAAGGAAGGATGAAACAGCTGAGCAAGAGGACTTTTATACTGGCGGGTCTACAGCTGCAGAGTGGCGGGCAGGCGAGCAGGCAGCAGCAAGCTTCCAGCCCGCAGGCTCCAGTGGACAGGATAAGGCTTCTTTGTTTAAGACTCCTCCTACTCCTTAGAGAAAATGAGAAAGTAGCCCCTGCTGCCTGACAAGGCGCCTACTCACCCCACACACACACACAGATGATCACAGATGGGCAAGCACACATGCATGTATGGACAGTACACACAATGACACATGTGCATACCTACACAAACACATGCAGACTCAGTACAGACATAGAGATCACATCGATCACATATCAGCCTGCCACTAGGACTGCCAATATTTTCAATCAGACTTTTATATGCAGAATTTACCATGCCATAAACTTTTCAATATTGCATTAATGACTTCACAGGAAAAACTGAAGAAACACTATTAAAACACTGCAAAGAAAAATATACTCAAAACCACATTGTTAAATACACAGGCTATTGACAAAAGCAAAATCCACACATTTATCATGTCTGTTAATACTGTCCCACATAACAAAAACAAGCTTGAGTTGGTTTCAGAAAGTTTTTTCTCTCACCCCAGCCTGTGCCTCCCCATTACATCAGCTTGCCGTGATTGGACAACAAAGAAAACCTGAGCTTCCTTCTTCATAGCCCCGCCTAAAGACCGAGGTGTCAGGTAACTGTCTGTGTCAACGCTCACCGAAAATATGACTGAACTTACAGACAAAAGAAAGCAGTTCGACAAAAAAAAAAACCACACACACATTATTTAGCAACTGGTATAGTCAGCACACAGGAAAACTGCCATTCAGGCAAAACAGAGAAAAAGTTGTGAGAATGAACACAAAAGCTTCTAAACATGCAGGAACAGTCAACACTGAGCAGAGCAATCAGTGCAGACAAAAAACAAGCTACACAGACAGAAGCAGCCAGCAAAATCCAACAGCTAGAATGGTGTCAGATAACCATCTCTGGAAATTTGAACTGTGCGTGTGTGTGTGTGTGGTGGGAGGTTGCAGGGGTTCATTTTCTGGTTTTCTGTCTAGCTTTTTCCCCAAGAAGTCCATCGTTTTCAAATTAAACCTAATCACTGTTCCTACAATTGACAGATGAGTTAAATTAAGCAGAAAGCTCGTTTATGTTAAATAAAGACAAGTCAACTGTGAAGTACCCTTCAGTGTTTTCTATAGAGGCTGTTTTTACCCACTATTCTTAGCTAAACTTTTTCTCTAACAACAACCCATCATTCTCCACTTTAGTGTAATCACTGTTCTTTGGACGGGCACAACAGTTCAAACGAGGAGGAAAACTTTTCAGAGGCAGACTATGACTGCAGGTTTCAACAAGTCACTCCGCAGTTACCTTTGCCAGGGAAAGAATGCCCTCAGAGAAACCTCAAATTGAATGACTAAAAATAAGACATATTGAGGATGGCCCTGCGGCAGAAAGGTTTCCAGGAAAAAAATATATTTTGATGAGGCTTTGTAGAAAGCCTTGGATTTAACTTCAAGTTGCAACAAGTCAACTAGCAATTGACTTTTCTTGGGTAGAGATTACCTAGAGCACCTAGAGTCAAATGACTTCAAGGTCATAATTAAATTGAAGATTAAATAAAGGGATTATGGCTTATCATGGGTTACTTCTAGGAAATAATCACAGTACAATGAGCAGTTTGAAAAGTCTTAAAAGTTTTATTTTCACAGAACCTAATTTTAACTACACAAAATGGCTGCATTTAGAAGCTGTAGCAAGGAGTTGCAACACCAACTGAAAGCTGATATGACAATAAGTCCCATTGTACTTTGGCAGTCTGACTTACAAAATAAAATTCAACTCGTGATACATGAGTAGGAGCATTTGCTTATCAATGTATGCAGGAGTTAACCGCATCGTGCATGAAAGATATCTCACAGAGAGTGGAAAACAACTGAGACAACAGAATAAAATGCAGAGTGGGAAGATGGATTTACTGCCTGGTTTCTCTGAAGAGTGTAATGGTAATTCTCCCACCACTGACACATGCATAACCGAAAGCAAGATGACTCTGCACAAATGTCAAGACACACAAGCTAATCCTTTGTTATGTGAGCCCAGACGGTCACAAGATGAAGGAACAAAGACCCTTCCCCCTGTGCCACTTGAAAAACTTGATTCTTGAGTCATAGATTCCTACCTGTAACATAAGACGCGCAAAAATATCCCTGCCACGTCACACAGGCAAGTCAACATATACAACTTTTGCAGTTACTTTTGTCGTGGTGAGACTCACCAGGTAAAAGCCCTTCATAGATTCTGGGGAAAAAACAGGATCCTCTCAGATTTATTGGTGATTTATTTATTATCTGTATGCTGCTCAGTATGTTCCAAACAACCACTGCCTCACAAATAAACTACGAATACGCTACTACCGGCAGAGCTTTTGACTTATGAGAATGCGGCAGGAAAGTAGTGTATTTTAAAGAGTCGGTCTAGACCTGCTCTATATGAAAAAGTGCCCTGAGATAACCTTGTTGTTATATGGCGCTATATAAATAAAACTGAATTGAACTGAATTATTTAGCTACATACTGTAGCTAACATACTGAACATACAGATCATTATACTGCAGGAGTGATTTGAGAAATTTCTGTGGACATTTCAATACTTTGCATTTGCGGAGACTCTCGTTCGCCATTGTAATTCATCGTAATTGCTATGAATACAAGCTGACTACAGCTGCAGAGTTACCTTTAAAGTTTAAAGGTCTTTGTGCCAGAGCTAGTGCACAAATGACACTATGTACTGCATGTGCATCCACACATGCATCTGTATGTTTGCACGTGCTTCACCACACAAATAGAATACCAGTTACTATGCTGTTATCATCTACTGTGTTCCATCGTGTCACCTCATAGCCATGTTGACTGACAAACAGGTGACATTAAAAACACAGCTATCCTTAATTTATAATATTACTACTATTTTCAGCAACAGGACATATTGCTAAGAATTAGCATGCATGCAAAACTGCACAGCTCTACCTAACACCTCCTTGACTGTCTCTGCAATAAATAGCAATGGCTGGAGTCCCATGACTGACTTAGTCAAACTGAAAACGAGGGGGGCTCTGACTCCTCTGCCCCCGGCCCCAGCAGTCCTTCACCACCAACCAGCGCTCCAGAATCTCTGGAATCTCTGGAAGTGGGAATGTGGGAACGTTGGAGATGTGAGTAATCTTTCTGTTGTGCAGTCGCTGTTTCCAAGCTCCCAGAGATCTGCGGCTATAAGGAGAACGCCGTGGAGCCAGCTAAACCTGGCGTGGCACCCTGAAGTCCAAACTGGGATTTCTGAGAAAGCCTGCCTGTGCACAGCTTCACCAAGCGAGGAGCCCGCAAACACGTGGCCAAGAGAAACATTTGCATACACAAGTAAAAAATGAGTTCTTTTAAAAACAGGGAGTTTTGTATGTGTGTATATGGACCTTCTAGGCAACAAGGTGGCCTCTTCGATGGCTACAGTGTGTGTTTGTGTGCGTGTGAGAGAGAGACAGACAGACTGAGAAAGGTGCAGTGATAGAAAAGTTGAGATCCATATTTTTTGCTAGCACCTCAGAAAATGAGCATCTAGAAAATAACTCAATTTCAAGGTCTTCATAATGGATTTCATTAGAAAGTGTGTAAGTTCCTGTTCACTCATGCAACCACTAATGAGTTTTTCTCAGTGTGTGTACTCACAGCTGTGCAGCAAACAGCCGGCTCATCTTTGCCACATGCTCATTGTCGTCCATGTCACTGTCCCCCTGGTCCCCGCTCAGCTTCCTCTTGGTGGGGCTGATGGGAGGAGGACCCGTCCTGTGGCTGGAGATGGAGGAGATGGAAGATGAGGAGGATGACGACGAAGAGGAGGATGAGGAGGAGGAAGACGAGGACAGAGACAGGGACTGGAGTCTGGGGTCCCCCCTCAAAGCTGCTTCACCTGAGGAGAGGAGACAGCGAAGGAGGAAAAAAAAAGATAAAAGGAGAAATAGTTATTAGAGATGCTGAACCTCTATTCCAAAGTTTGAGAATTTAAACGTCAATATGAGGCAGCGATCAGGTAAACTCCACCTTTACACATATTTAAAGTATAGCACCAGTACCATATAAAAAAGAACTGTGTTATTATACAATTTGAATATTCATTGAGTTTGCAAAACAGTTGGTCATTTCAAATATGACTGACAATGAAATGTCACTCGTGCCGTTGCTGTCAACTGACACACACTCCCAACAGGGCGCTTAGCCATGGATGTAAATTATGGTAATTAGTCAAAATGATGATATTTTCAAGTAGAAGGCAACATTTTTATTGCCACTTTAAACAAGTTGACCACAAAAACTACTTCACGGCAGTGTTACTGTACAGGCTGTGTTTGGGTTTTGTTGACTTATACAGTTTGCTGAGAGAGGCACAAACCTCTGGCAAAAGCAGAGGAGTATCTGGTTAGGAATGTTTTGGAAGAAATAGTTGTGGATGGGTTCTGCATACGTGTGTGTGTGTATGGTGTGAACTATTTCTCTGTGTGTGTCTGACTCTCTCTGCTTTCCTCCAGTCTTGTCCTGGTTACAGAAGGCCTACAGAGTCATCAGTGAGTGGGAGTAAGAGCTAAAGAGAATCAGGAAAACTACCACTGGCTCCGTCTCAGCACGGGGACTTTCCACTGCTTCGGCCTCATGTATCTGTCTGACTCTTCCCAAACAAAACATAAAGCCTAGACTAAAAGTCCCATTCCAACTCGCAGCTTTCTCCATAACTACCCCCATACTGTGAGAGAAAATCAGTTAGTTACCAGCACTATCCCTTGCAGTGCAACACCCACTGGTTGCTCCTGCTTCCTTTCAAATAATTTTATATTACAAACAATATTAAACTGCAGTGTTAAATTATATTTAGGAGAATTATCTATTTTTCTGGCATTGGTGTTGCAGAATAAAATAAAAAGCCCTGTTAGTACTGATTAGCAACACAGTAGAGATTTAACCATTCAAACAGCATTATTTTAAATGTTTGTGCTTGTTCTGCTATGCTTCCAAAGTACATTACTTACAATTTAGACAGGCAGGCATAAATAAACCAAAGGCACAAAGTAGGAATGAATCTGCTGGACATTGCCATTTTTTTATTGATTCTGGGGATTTAAATACACAGTGTTAATTTTAAATATTAAAAAAGTGATAATCCGATTTTACAAATCTCAATAATATGGATGAAAACTGTACTTTAAATACTATTTGCAGCATAATACTGTACTAGTTTGTTTACTGCAAATATTTTCTGAGCTGTCTTAATCGCTTGAGCAAGTTTCCTGTAAACTACAGCAGACAGTGTTCTTTTGTTGGAGGAAACACAATGACTTTTGGATGAATGAGGTCATACAACCTGGGTGAAAACCTGTTTAAACCCATCGGAAAACAATTATATCATTAAGTCATTCAGAAGGCTGTAGCGCTCACACACACACACACACACACACACACACACACACACAGAAAAGGCTTTGTAATCTAATAAAATGTGTGCTCTATTCCTCCACTGTTCCCCTATGTATGTTTAGTTTTAGCATGGCCTCCAAAACACAGCAGCAGCTCCTGTCCTCTCTCTCTCTCTGGCATGTTCCTGCTCGCCCCACTGTGTACCATGGCAACAAGGGTGACATCATTGTTTTTGGCAGGACAGAGAGATGGCAATAAAAGAAGCGAGACTGTGACAACGCACTGTCCAATCAGGGTCCAGGACACCTAATAGCTTATCAGAGGTTCAGGAGTGAAGCGCTCAACGAGGGGTGAATCTGTGAGTGTTTCCCCTGCAAAGAAATAAGACATTTAGACGTATAGAGTCAAAAACTGCGGACCTTACTGGTGCTTGACAGTGAACCTGAGCAACATTACACTCAGTTGCCAGTTAGGTACACCTAAAACTACCCTGTAATAAATCCTGCATTCATGAAGGTTATGATGTTCAGTTTTTGTTGACAGTGCTATAGAGAGATGATGCTTCAACTTTATGTCATTTTGGTTGAGGTAGTCTGTGATTCAGTTTAAACAAAAACTGAACACTGAGTTAGCATTAGTTCTAGCTAGGGGTATCTAATAAACTGACAACTGGGTGTATGTGTGTTTTGGTGTTTCTGAAGTACTAAAAATGTAACCAAATGATACTGACTGCAGCAGGCAAAATAAAATGCAGAAATAGGCAGAAGCACATAATGACAATGCTAGAAAAGGACCCCCAGCTTTACCATCCTGTCTTTGGTGCAATTTACCCTCAAATCAAAGGACAGATGGGAACAAGAAGATATGCTATGCTACACACGAGAAAAACATAATATTGCAATATTACAAGAAAATGCTCTTTTTTCTCTCCATTCAACCAGCAGACAATCAGTGGAAGGAGGGCTGTTGCATAGAAGTTAAACTCCACTCTATCTTTTCCCCTCTCTGCTCTCTCAGTTCATTAGGTCCACATGATCAAAGCCTATTTCTCTTGACAGAACTTCAAACAGCTTGGAATCAGGATGAGATTGGATTACAAACGGAGGTGAACCTCTCTATCTCCTTTCCCCCTTCAGATACTTAAAAAAGATGAGTCCAGGCATGTCCTCTTCTCTCCCTGCAGTGATTTTTTTTGGCTGAGTTTCTCAGTAACCTGAACTTGCCCCTCTGGGTTGCCTTTATTTTGGAAGTCCATGGAGGTTTTAGGCTTTAAATACTTAAAAAGGACATACAAAAAAGCTCTTCCACAGAAGCTCCAGTCTGTGTGAGCTGAACCTTTAAACCGGATGTTGGATTGGTTTGATCTCTGACAGAAAGAGGAAGGGAGAGCAAGACAGACAGACAAAAAGGGAGACAGACAAGTTGACAAAAGTACATGGCGTTGAGGAGGTTTTGAACCTTGTTTATTTTCTCCTGCTCATCAGCAAAAAGGGACAGTCAGCAATCCCCTGCACCCCTCACTGCCAGGCCTACAACTGCTAGCAGCATTACAGAAAGAGAAAGGGAGAGGTAGAGGGAGAGACAGGCGAACGGCCGGACAGAGAAAGAGAGGGACTAAAACATTGCAGGGCCCTCATATAGTACATATTCTCCAAGTCTGAGAGCAAATCAATCACATAAGTGGCTAAAAACAATCATTTCCAAAAATATAAATAAGCACAGTTTAATATGGTTGGGAAACAAAATGATTTGAAATGAAATGGGAGCAATCAGTTGGTGCAGTATTGCCGGAGATTGGAGTCTATAGTTAGCAACTCTTTACAGTGCTGCACATGTAGGCAACTTGGCGTTAGCAAATCAGTGTACTACCTTTGTCGGTTATTGTAACAACAATATTAATGTGATAATCTGTATGACATGCTGAGGCCTAAAGGGCACACAGGTAAAGGTAGAGATTCACTGTCTTGTTCTACACAGCATGACAATGTGGTTTGACTCCAGTCCTCCTTTCCTGCCACGCAACCTGGCATCATAAGCACTGATTGCCAGCACTTCAAGGCCAACTTCAACATATGACTTCATTACTACCGATAAATAATTGAAACCTGTCATGCATGCAGAGGGTTGGGTACCATTTATCACTTAGCATGATTTCCCAGAACTGGATCCCATTCAAAACCGATTTGCAATATGTAAACCTGTTCCATCCATCATCTTTTGACACATTCATCCGTCCACCAAGGACTGCAACACAAGACGGCAATGCTAGATGCCATTTTTTTCTAAACCCAGATCTGAGATGAGTTAAGGGATATAGACAGAGAAGGTAATAGGGGCCAAACAGGAAACAAAGTTTAGATACTGTAGATGAATGTCATTCATCTAGTATATTAACCAAACTTTGTCAGTCAAATTAAGGTCAGAATCGGTGTTACCATAACACATTAACACGCCTGGAATTACTAACAAACTTTCAACTTACTATAGCACATAAACACATATGTCTGATTCTTTTTGTCATTTTGTTTTACATTCATGCACAAAAAAAGACACAGAGGGAACTGGATGAAGATCAGCGTCTTTAATATTAAACTTCGTCTGTCAATGCATCAGCCCGCAAAACAATAGACATCAATGAAATAGTTCCATTTATCTTGTTTCTTGCTTGTTTTTATGAAACAGACAAGGTGCTTTGCTGTATGCTACTTCACATCCTTCCAAAAATCGACCTGATCCTCAAACAAATCATTAAACCTCAGATTACCGGGAAAGTGCAAGCTATCCAAACACTTGAATCCAGCTATTACAAATAGTTATTCATAGGCATTAGATTGTGTAGTGTGTATGTTTGATCATGTCATGATAAAAGTCAGGGTTTTTTTCTTTTTTTTTTTTTTACACTTGTCTTGATCAGGTTACGGGTACACATGTATGAGATAACTGGTCACGTCTGCACTTGCTAATAAATGTTGATGATGACAAGTATGAAAGCTTCAGAATAGGACTGACAGTGTACCACTATATATGAGCATGTATGTGTGTATTTGTCGGGGAATGTATTTGAGTATGTGTGCTCATGCATACAATAACAAGTCTGCACACCCACAATATCACAAAGCTCCTCCAACCCCTTCTTGGCTCGACATGTTCGAACACGAAGGGCTTTTCTTTCACTCTTTTTACTGATTGGCTCTTTTCCCTGTTCTTTTATCTGTTGTTTTCTTATCATGAGGCACATGATGGAGTCAGATTTTAGCTCAGTCAGCTAAAAACAACACACACAAAAAAAACAAGAAAAACAAATAGATGGGCTAATCCTGCAGAGATGTGCTTAGATAGAGATAGAAATAAAGCATTGTGTCTAAATCTATCACATAAAAGAGACACCCAGAGGATATACAAGTATGAAAATACCACTAAAAAAGTAGTCCCCTCCCCTCTTCACTCCTGTAATTTTCTTCACTGGCATCTAGACAGGATGAAACCTGAGAAAGATGAAGCTCTGCAGTGACACAAAAAACCCTTCTGATTGGCTTCAATCCCAGGCCAGTGGCAGTCTTATCTGCTACACCATCACTGCACTGAAGAGTGAGCTTTTTACTGTCACTGAAATGTCACAAAAAAAATGGCATGTGTGCCCACACCCCCTGAGCAAAACTTGAAAAGCCACATTACCTAAAAGCAAGAATTTTAACTGCAGTTTGTCAAGCAGGAATTACAGCAACACTTTTTGTTCCCACACCAAGCATTAGAAACAGACAAAAGTACAGTTCTGTTGACAGAGACCATAATCACATGCTTAATCACAAAAAACAAAAAAAATCTTCCCTTGCCAGACTACCTCTCTGAGCCTCCCTGCAAATCGTCAAAATGGTTTTCAGTCGCACAGTCCTAATAGTAGTGCTATTACAAATTCACTATATGTAGAGAGGAGCTGCTAACTGTGGCACAGTAGCAGTAGGCAAAAATAAGCTAATGTAAGAGAATGGTGAATTATGTTATTTCAATGCTGGTGCATGTTGCAGTAGAAATCAGGGGCAGAAGGGCAGAGGAAGGAACTTGTATTTAGCCCCCATGGAAGACTGGATGATATTACAACCCCTGACATGTGAGCACTAACTGCAGACCAGAGGACAGGAGTTACACTACTTCAAAGTCGGTCACTTTGCTAAGACATGGATGCTCCTGTTCTGTGCGTCCATGACATAACATGAAATCCTATGCTGCTGATGCAAGAAATAAATTATAGTCCACACTGCAAAGCCAAGAGAAGAGAAGCCCTTAACAAAAAGACATTTACAAATGCAAAAACAGTTGTCTGTGTCAATCCTTGAGAATTTGTCAGAATATGATTCAACAAAACCAGGCATTTTAGACATTTAACCACACATATCACACAGATAGGAATGCAAAGGGTTGATGTGAATAATAGAGAGCAGACAGTCAGAATAACTGAGCAACTAGTAACTGAGTGAGTCAGCCATAGGAGGAGAGCCATGAAAATTCACACATGGCTTACAGTCCATTATTCAGCCATTGATCTCAATCATTAGCCAGTCTTCCTCCTTTAGAGGAGCGGTCAATAGCACAGAAATGATAAGAGAGGGTTATAAACACACTTCCAGTTTTTCAGATAACGAGCAAATAACGTTAGGTAAAAGTGAAAACTGACGCTTACGTTAACTACGTTGCTAACGGTTACAACTACGTTCCATGGAAAAATAACGTACGTTGGCAAATACGTTCAAAAGTTATAACCACTGTACGTAGCATTTCATATGTCGTGCAGAAATTAAATTAATCTACATGTATTAAAACATTTAACTTTTATCTGCAAGTCGTGTGGAAAGTAACAGCTGGCGTGGGTAACTTGAGTGAAAACTTCGACCGACAACGCCGCTAACGTAACTCACGGCGCAACGGCCACGGCCACTTCTAGCTTTTAAAAACAACCGTAGTTAACACCCACATACAACCCAAACCCTTCACTTTACCTTCGTAGCAGAGAATGCCAATGTTGTTGTTCATTTTGTCCAGGTACTGGTAGTTCAACAGGTCCATTTTCGTTAGTAGCATTTATCGAGTTTTTACAAAAAAAGACCAGCTTTTTTTTTCTTCTCCTCTCAAGCGACGGTCAAAAAAGCTAAAGGCCCAGCCTCCAACTTTGGTTTGTCTAGAAACCCCCGTAATAAAATAAAAACCCGCGGAGAGGATCAAAACCGGATTCCCCCAGTTATTCTAATGAGTTCGGGATACTTTTTTTGAAATACGGGTAAATGTATCGCAGTGATAAAGAGCAACAAAAAAAGAGTAGCGTCAGTTCTCCTCACAGCCAGCTGTAAGTCGACTGCACTGACACGCAGGCTATGCTTGGTATGACTCCTATGCTGCACCAGTGGTTTCCTCTGTTGCTGAGAGGGGCGCACTGGGCATGCTCGCTAAATCCCTGGAGCGCCTCAAATATCAGGGATGTTTTACGCGGAAGATCAGCCTCTACAAACACATCCAGAGAGAAAGAGAGGGGGGAGAGAGAGACCCGAGGAGCTGCAGCAGTCCCCGTATTAAAATTTAAAAGTAGGCTATCACAAGTCTCAATGCTGTAGTTTTTCTACAGGATATTAAACATGCCAAGATTGTTGAGGTACAACAGACACACATCAACTCCCTCTAAGAATATAATAATTTAGGAGATTATAAAGTGCTATAAAAGTACATTAAGGTTGCTATAAACCTATCACAGGGTGTGAGTCACTGCAGGAATATTATGGGAATGTTACAGTGATAGCGTATAAGTTATAAAGTTTGATATGTCACTATAAATTGACTGTTTACAAATATGGAAACAGGGAGATGAGACACAGAAAAAGACAGAGGAAGGGAGAACGGAAAACTTACAAGTAATAGGAAGGACAAAGGGGAAAAAAAGAGCCAGGAGGTTAAATAAAAAGGAAACTGTGCTTCTCTTTATGGGGGCTTAAAAACATTTTCTTTTTGGCAAAGATGGTGGTTTCCCCTCAATCTACATTGTTTTTTTATGTGTCATGCTCCTTACAAGAGGACAGAATATAATAATAGACAATATATAATAGACTAAGGACTTTTCATTTTGACCCTTAATGTAGGTATATCTACATGGTTACACAAAAAAATTTAATAGATTTTATAATCTATATATTCTATGTGCAAAATGAAAAAGAATCTGTGTAAATTGCCTATAAAGGGAGGAAAAACAAACTTCACTGTGTTGAAGTTAATGGATATATAAAAGTTACCAAGACCGAATGAAGTCTCCTCAATTTCAGAGTGGTTCTCTCCTGCCCCCTGGTGCTTGAGAGGGGCTCCACACAGGTTTTGTCTTCAATTAAGGGACTGATGTGGAAAAAGCAAGAGGCAAATGGGATGAAAAGAGGAAATAGGTATCGTCATCATAGATGAATAGAATGTGAATATGACTGTCATCACATTTCATGGTTTGTGTGGAAAGAGTAGAGAAGAGTTGTCCCCTGGGTATTTGACTGAGAACATAATGAGCAGGGTGTGGCTGCCCTTAAGAGTGTGAGTTTACACGCAAACACGCATTTGCCATGTGCGTGTTCTTGTGTGACACATACCCGCAAAACACACAGACCGAGAAATGAGAGGCGTCATGAAAAGCTCAAACAAAATGATGTCAACTCAATAGGTAAGACCCGGTAGTAATATATTCTTAAAGCAATAGAAATGACCCAGAAAGAAAGAACAAAAAGTGAGAGAGAAAAAAAGAAAAAATAGTAGAAAAAAATAATAGAAAAATCAGTATTGCCTTGCTTTCAACCAGTCTTGCACTGGTTAATGCATTATGAGAAAACTAGAGGAAGAGATCAAGCTTTCAGGCAGGTGGATTTACTTGTCTATCCAGAAATTATCTAAGCAGATTAAAAGCACTTTAGACTACATTCATCAGACAGCATTTAACACCGAAGTTAAGGCTGCTTCGCTGACCTGTGTCTCACTACACGAGCTTCTTCTTCTTCTTCTTCTTCTTCTTCTTCCACTGCTCAAACAGACTAATTCTACAAACAACTTTACCCCCGTCTCTCACCACCTCTCTCATGCACGCACACAAGCCACAACTACAAAACAAACACAGTATGCATCTACACAAACATACTCATACATCTACCCCACTCTGCTTCCCAAACACACATCGTTCCAAACACCTCCCCCTTTCTTTCTCATACACACACAGGCACACAACTACACACAAAAGGCCTCTCCCCTCCTCCCACTTGGCCTCCCCCTCTAACGGTGGCTCAGAACTAAGGAACATGGTTCTTGTCTCATTGGATAGCCATTGTTTCCAGTTTCGCACACAACAAGGCTGAGTTCTGACAGAGGGTTCGTTCAGTGCCGCTGCTGCAGGTTACAACTAACTCAGAGGCTTGAACATCTAAAAAGTGAGACGCCTGAAACCGAAATAAGTTGTTTAGTGCTCAGCTGTCATGTGTACAACATTTAAAAAGTTGTTGCAGGAAGTAAAAGCTGGTAATTGTCACAACATTTCAGGAAATATAAACCACAAAGCTATAATAAAACCACTCAACTGGTTCAGGTGGCACGCAGAGACAGTAAACATCTTCACACATTTCCAGACAGTTGGAAACAAGAAGTCATTCATTTCACTAGAGTGGAGGATGATAGACAGACAGTAACATACTAGTGCCCCCACATGGACCAATTTGCCTACAGGTAGTGGACATGTTGGATTTTCTCAAACTTGACTTGAAAAAACTGGCCCTCATAACAACCGGATGTGAAAAGTAGAAGGCTGAGGCAACTTTTAAACAACAGATTTCTGCTTTATTTAAACAAAACAATGCAAATACAATACAAATGTATTTGAAGCCACTACTAATGGCTAAGTTTTTAATTTAACCTTTGTTTTAACCAGGTCAAGTCCCAGTTTCGAGACTTCTTTTATAAGACATAAGTGGCCAATGCAGCCGTATGTAAGTTACAGACAGAACAATCAAGTATACCAAGAAAAACACAAAATCTAAATCAATAAAATAAGCCCATGAGGCAATTCCAATATAAGAGATAAGCCCGAAATCATTTAGAGAGGTTACATCTCCACCTTTTAACAGAGGGTTGACGCAGGATGATCCATTCCTTACAAATTCCATTAGTTAATAGGGTACGGTTAAAATGTATTTTAAGAAGTAAAACAATTAAATCTAAAGCAACTTTTAGAAAACAGGGATCTTACGGTAATGTCAGGCCCGGCAGGTTGTCTTGTATCTAGACAACATGTACTTCAGTAACAAAAAATGGTTTGAATCTAAAACTTGGATCAGCATCCACAGGTAGTAAGCTATAGTGCCAGACTAAAACAGAGAGCAAAAGGATACAAAATTTTAAACAATTCAACACAGCAGATCTGTCAGACACTATAACGGAGTCCTTGACAGCACAACGAGGAGCTTTCTCGGCAGATAAAGACTTAATGGCTCTCCAAAATCTTCTTGGACTATAAGACTGTCAAAGATTGCCATCTAGATTCTGAATTGTTGACCACCTGTTGCACTTTGGCTCCTCAATTACCTCAAATGGACTCAGTGTGTGTCAGACTGTCTTTTTCACTTTTCCCCAGACTTTGTGTCTCTCATGCAGTAACTTAGACAACTCAGGAATGAGTTGATCATAAATAAAAAGAGACCATGCAATTTTCACATTATCAGTAAACCTTTAAACAAAATAAACCCCGTATCATATTAATCATATTTTATCTACAAAGTGCTTCATGTCTCATTTAACAATTAATTTTAGTTTTGGGAATCTTTGTACCTCAGTCTAGCTTAGTGCTGCTGGTTATTAGATGCATCATTTGTTTCCCTGTGGCTGCTGCACTTGCATCAATGTGCTCATTTGTCTTGCAATGATCACAAACACTTGACTTAAAATTGACTTAAAAGGGGAAACACAGTCTCTAACACAGTGTCTTTGTTCTGGCTTGGCCTGCTGTAAGATTGAATAAGTAAGGAGATTAATGGTTACACAATAAGTTGGTGAAATTCCACCTCTTTCTTCCATAGGGACAAGTTGTTACACATAACTTAGCCTACTGTGGTAATAACCTTTTCTCCTCACTGTTTCCCCAGCTTGCTAGAGCTCGCTGTGGGGATGATGACCTATAATGTCAGCTATAGGAAAAGGCAGGCTGTGGCATCGCCGTTAAAATAACTTAAGAATCCACGTAATTACATCAAACGTATGTGGAAAAGCACCACTGCTTCACTAAACCTCATTTTAGTTATGTCAACTACAGTCGGTTTATAATATTCTCTGGCCTTACAAAATAAGTTCTGCTTAGAGTTGGACCTCTGTAATTAGGTTTGATTTCTACCTTAGTTTCAAAGTGAAATGGGTATAGCATCTATCAGTGCACCCACCCATTCACCCATCTCATTTAGTGGTGCGGGTATACAACTGTCCTTCATCTCCAATGGAGAATTCCTGCTTTCCTGTCATTATCTCCCTTCTTACTTCCTGCCTGCCCATTTATTTATCTAATCTATCAGGACAAGGTACTACCACACCTACTCAATCTCCTGTAGTGTTGTGTGTCTGTCTGAACAGGTCTGGGCTTCTCCGAGGAGCGGGTGTGTCTGGATAACAACACTGCAAAGGCCAGGTGGTGATTCATCCGAATGCTTTATTAACACACTCCAGTGTTGTGACACAAACACTGGCAGAATAAAATACCTTAGCATGATGGTAGAGTATTTAAAAAAAAAAGAAAGGGTTGACTTGCTTCTGCCTTTCTCACCTTTCCTTCCTTCTTTCCATTTATTTACTTATGAAATTATCTTTACGCCTTGTTGAAAATGGATAAAGGAATTATCTTTAAACTTGATTATAAACATGATCTTTAATAAGCCATGGTGGAAGAACAACTCTCACACTGGCAGAGATCACAGGTCAAATCCTCAATTACTTTATGGCGCCCTCTGTTGAAATACCACCACACCATTACAGGCTTTGTTTACATAATGACATAATGGATTGAAGACGTTTATCCCCTCTGAAATGTGTTGTCTCAGCTCTTGGTTTCAGGGTGGTTACCTAACAGTGACTTTTCCACAAACCTTGAGGCTGTAAAAGGTTTGATTACACACACAATTTCTACAAACACCTGAGTAGGACAGACCTGTATTACAAGTTATGATGCTATAGGCTGGTGTTCTTTAACCGCCTACAAGTCAAACGTTTTACAAATCCTGTACGGATCAATGCAAATTTCCAGATTGCACCCTTGAATGTCCCAGGGAACAAACAGGGGTTCAGCTTTCTGTGAAGACATTTACATCATCTTACTAGCACGTCGCAGCTGCAACGATGTGTGTTTGGATAAAAAGATCCTCAACACACACCCACAGAAGAGGAAATATCAGGTTGCTACACCGAAACAATGACAACAACAACAACAACAACAGGTGATTGTGTGGAAGTGAAACTATTTGGTCATTTCCCACCTTTGTGTTGTCGGCGTGTGTGTGTGCGCGCGTTTGTGTGTGGCAGAAGGTGAAAGGTGGGAACCCAGTCGCATAATAACAAATCTAAGGTTTTGTTTAATATTAAACACCGGTCCCGCATTCACTTTCTGTCGGTATGTTAAATTTCAACTATTATGTCACTGGATTTTTTTTCTTGGAAAACTAGGTGCAGATTCTGTGCCTACTAAGATACAAGCATGGTCAAATTCTAACACTTTTAAACCCTATATACTGAAGTATGTATTTATCAATTAAGAAAATGCAGGGAAGGTAGTTGCTGGTATGATACAGTAGCTACTAATGGCTGATATTGTAAATCTTTCCAAATTTTCCACTAAATGTGCAACACAAAATGTCCTGCTTTTTGTATATCCCATCAAACATCAGTAATACTGTTGTTTTTAGACTGTAAATATGCTTTATATTGTGAGTTTTCTGTTTAAAAGGGGGAAAATCATAATTACATTTTTGATATAAACTATTTTTTAAGGATTATTCTTGGGAATTTTACAGTTATTGCGCAGCATACAGTGTAGATATAGACAGAAAATGTGGGGCGAGGGGGGGTGTGACAAAGACCCCTGATCAGAATCAAACCACAGACACTGTGGTTATATGGTAAGTTACATATCTCAACCACCAGGCCACAGCACGCCCCCTGATATAAGGTCTCTAACAAGCCATGTATTTCAGAAAGTGAAAGCATCTGTGTCATTTCCATCATTGTTGGACCACTGTTTTTAAAATTTTAGAGTTAGATAGTTTTCTGAACTCTACTATCACATAGTAGTGCCACTTATTAGGAGCCCAGACTACCTGTGTACTATTATCAACAATCATTGTGGTTTCTCAGTATCGTTATATAATCTGCAGTGACAGAAACAACATAAGCCAGTTGAGGACTGAGCTCTCTTGCAGCCAAGACATCTAAGTCATCTGTGTCCTACTCTTCCTTATAGCCCATCTGTGCTGCTTCTCTTTTACCGTTTGAGCAAACTGTCTCACTCTTCTCTCAAACTGACCTGCAGTCTATCTGCTCTTTTTTTCTGTCCTCTCTTATGCTGTCTGCACTTTTTGCTCTATCGATTTAACAAAGCTCTTCTCTTACGATGCAATTTCAGGCCTTGGCAGCCTTTGCTAAACGTCCATCCTGAACACATTCTTTCCTCCTAACCATAAGTGCTCTCCCCCCTTCCACCTCATCCTCCCTTCCAGCTTGCCTGTCAAATTTTGCTTAAAACATAAAGAAAACAAACATGAGGCAGACAGTGGCCTCACACTCCGGCGATGCAAGGTTAGATATCTACTGTATGTTATTACAAGTACGCAACTGCCTGGAACACAACTCAGATCTTATCGTGAGATGCAAATATTTTCTGAGCAGCGAGCTGATACGCGGATGTAACATGAAATGTGCAAAGGATATCTTGTGCACAGCAGTGACCTATGTTTTCAACAGAATATTCACTCTTTCAAACAAAAATTCGAAAGACACAAATATGTTATCCAACCTTCACATGAAAATTTTGAGGCTGGTCAATGTCTGTTTTGTTGCTAATTAAAAGGAAGATCAAGCATTTCAAAGATATAACACCAAACAGATCTTATTTCTGGTGATGGAAGATGATCGGTGCCTCCACTGGCCAATGGGACCTATGACAACATTCTTGCCGTCCTAAAAATTAGCTGGTAACGAACTGACCCCAGGGGCTTATCATTTATTGGCCAAGACTGCTCCTACGTGGGACATCAGGCTCTGTGCCATTACTACTCATGTTCTGCATCTGTGCCTGGATTACAGCCTTGGCATGCTCAGATGTTGTCAACAGAACCTTATCACTGGATGCCGAGGCTACAAATACAATTCATACTTTTCTGAGAGGAGTATGTTCACAGACTATCAGCTATTACTATATACCACCCTTCTTCTTCAAAATAATAAATATTCTTGGACTTAATCACCTTGAAAATCCCCTTTGAAAATTAAAATTAACATTAAATTTAGGGGATAGAAAGGCAAAATACATAGATTTTTTTTTTAAGTGTCTACGTAAACCCAAAAGAAGTTTAAATGCAATAAATACTCTAAATCTGTTGTATGTTTATGTTGTGTGCTAACTTTTCTTTTTTAACGCCTGCACATGTGGGATAAATAGAACTCTGGAGTCATTAATCAAATCAATTGACTTCATTATTCACAAAGAAAATGCAGTAGTAATACTTTTTTAGCACTACAAAAGGTTAACTTTTTCTTTGTGAGAGGCAGTGCAATCCTGTTTCATTTCATTCTGAGTAACTATGGCGAGTGCTATCAAAAAGAGAGGAATGTAAAGTATGTGTGGTCAGCACTGCTCTGAGAAAAAGTTCCCTCGCTAAAGACAGCAGAGCTGGTATGGGACCAGCAAGCGTGGCATTTATTCATGTAGGACGTGAGTTCTTTAGTCAATATTAAGAAAAGTATCCACAGCCCCAAATTCAAGCAGTCACTCTTGTCAGGTGAGGACCCATAAAAACCAGGCCATTGCTTAGGAAGTTTTGATGTACAGGTGGGAATGAGAAGCGCCATCTAAGAAAGGTGGTGGCTACAAAAAAGTATGTACAATGTGGCCTCTTCAGTGTGGTGGATAACTCTTCATACAACCTTGTTCTGAACAAACAGTGAAACTTCTTGCTAGCAGGTGAAAAGCATCAGCTGGTGGCAAAAAGTCCCCAAGAGTAGGAGTTCGCAGGGACGAGGGAGGCATCGCAAGGGAATTAAAAAAAAAAAAATCTAAATACAGAGCAACAAAGAGTTGTTGAAAGTAAATCACTTTAATCACATCTTTTCTAACTTAGCTACACACAACTATTTTAGAAACAAGTCTTTCCACAAGTGAAAAAACATGTTGTCTTGTTTAGAAAGAAAAACAGGCTGCCATGCAAAATGATTACTGGTGTGTAAATGTACTTACATTTTGTAGTCAAAGTGTTAAACAGAAATGCTGTGCATAGAGAAAAACAAGGGTCAATTGTATTTAGCCTTGTGACTTGCAACTGTGACCCTTTGACACTTGACCTTTGACCTTGTGACCATGGTGGCCCCTTGCCCCTCTATTCTTAATGGACGCCCGCTGAACCGAGACACTTAACAAAGCAGTGACAATGACGTAAGTGCCTGTGTGCGTGTGTGTTTGTGCGTGCGTGCAACGGTCAACCGACTAGTAAGTTAGACTGCAGAGGGAAGTGTATCTAGAGGCACAGAAAGATGAATGTGGGAGGAGGGTAAGACAACAAGAGATAGACTGATGGTAAGGAGGAGTGACTGGGAAGCTGTCACTTCCCACAACCAGCTTTTCATTGATCTTGAATAAGTTTACATTTAAACTAAGCTCTCCTTGAACGGTATGATTGTCCAGTGGGCAGCACAGACAACCCACCCTGAGCGACCCGTACATGTAATGAGCCTTTCTAACCCCTAATCCCCATTCTTTTTGAAAGAAAAAAAATAAATGCACTTATATACACTTGTTATAGTGGTTCAATTTGAAGCTACAACCAGCAGCCAGATAGCTTAGCTTAGCATAAAGACTAAAAACAGGAGGAAACAGCTAGCCTGGCTTTGTCCAAAGGTGACACAATCCACCAACCAGCACCTCCAAAGCTCACTAATTAAAAATTAATTTTATCTGCACAAAAGCCAAAGTGTAACCAAAGTGTTTCTTGGCCCAGCGCAGTGACTTCCAGGAGTCTCGTCGTCACTATCAGGTTGCCAGGCAACCGGCAGAGACTCCAATAAGGAGCCAGGCTAGCTGTTTCCTCCTGTTTCTAGTCTTTATGCTAAGCTAAGCTAACTGGCTGCTGCATCCAGCTTCATCTTTAAAAAGGACAGACGTGAGTGTGGTATCAATCTTTTCATCTCAGGACAGAGAGCGGTATCAATATTTCATCTAACTCCCTGCAAGAAAGTTAATAAACTAAGTTAATCAACTCATGCTTTAATACACTATGACAGACTTGTCAACTCTGTTCATCACAGTGCTGGACTATGATTAATTACAGTGCAACCCCTGTTATACTTTATCATTTGACCCACCCTAACTATTTAGAAGCAGTGGGGAGACCCACAGCTTACCAACTCCTGTTTTGAGGCCAGTGTCTCAGTCAAGGGCAATGGCAGGATTCCTACAGTAATACCTCACGTACTGTAAATGTCTTCAAAAGAGATAAAACAGGTGTGAGAGAAGAGGAGCAGGCGTGTAACAATAAAGTCAGTGTTACTCTGTACTGTACATTGTCTGTACATCACTTTGACCTAGTCATCCACAAGATTGTTATAGCGCTCATAAAAACTTTGCTGATAACCAAGATTTATCTACTGCAGACTCCTTGACCCACACACACACTGATAGCAGGCAATAACTCAAACACTGTTAACAGTTAATGACATCATAGTTATCACCCCATTTATCAATGAAAAGGCAACAGACACTGACTGGGGAGCTGATAGGAAAATAGACAATGAACCACCAGTGGTGTTTGAGACAATAGAGCACACAGTCTTTCATGCATACACCTCAGTTATTCAACTTTTATTGCATGCACACAAAGATTTGTGCAAACACACACATAAATTACAGCATGCATACACAACCACGCTAGATGCCAGTGTGCTCCACATTGTTCCCTACTGTTTTGTTTGTGACTGTTATGTTTGCTGCAGACTCCTACAATGAACTTTTAGTCATAAATTATAGTCAGTCACTCACTCACTCACTCACACACTTAGTAGACAGATCAGTGCATGCCCACTCATTTAATCACAGGCCAAGTAATAGTTTGTTCAGTGGTGGCAGCAGCACCTTGTCTAATGATGTGCTTCTTTGAAAGACGACTAAAAATGAAGTTCATCAGTTAATTTGTTGAGAAAGAAATGGAGCTGCAGTAGATTCCTCCTCGGCCATCAGTGACACCACTAGGGAGGTTTGTATCTTTACTGCCAAAGACTGGGACTAGAAGTTTAAAAAGTACAGCACAGTCAATTTTACTGTGTGTGAAGATTCAACCCTGACAAGAACTTCACTGGCACTTCTCACACTCTGGGCCAAGACAAGTGATATCGCGTCACTTGGCTCTAAGTATTTGTTTAATATTTACAGTTACTACTTTTAATCTATTTAAGTAGTAAAAGTACCACAGATGCTATGTTTTGTTAAAGGAGTAGTTCGACATATTGTGAAATACGCATATTCGCTTTGTTGCAGAGAGTGAGCTGAGAAGATTGATTCCACTCTCATATCTGTACGGTATACATGGAGCTACAGCCATAGGACGGGTATCTTAGCTTAGCGCAGCATTAAGACTGGAAGCAGGGGGAAACAGCTAGCCTAGCTCAGTCCAAAGGTTAAAAAGTCCGCCTACCAGCACCTCTAAAGCTCACAAACTAATCGTTAATTCGTACAAAAACAAACAAAGTTGCAGTGACTTCCTGGAGTCTTGTTGTCATCATGAGGTTGCCAACCAACCAAAAGAGACTTCAGGAACTATCAAACTATTCCTTTAACATAGTAAAACAGATGTAACAACAGCCACAAGTAGCATGTGCCACAGGGAATATTTGACCATGGAAAAAGTGCTCACACTAGTCTCAGCAATCCTTCAAAAATGAGATTAGTGGCCGTCTAAATTGCATCAAAGCTGACCTTCTTTTTGTTGCGACTAGCTGGCTTACTTCCATCCAAGGACCAAATCATGTGTTAAAGTTTAAGTCTCTTAACTTCAAAACACCTTAACAAGCCGTGCAGGGAAGATGACTTACAGAGATGGAGTTTTGCTGCTCACTATCTGTATGCTTACACCTTTATGTCTGGTTGTTTAACACCTGTGTCATTTTACACAGGCACCATTGAGAAACATCTGCCAGAAACCTGGACAGGCTGGGGGGCAAACCCACTCCTTGCTGAAAAAGCTCCACACACACCCAAAAACCTAACCCAACCTATCCCACCCACAGGCATGAATCCTCGGTCAAATTACCTCCCACCTAGAATACTGTTTGCCTCCAGCAAGGTTTAGACAAAGTGCCGTGATGCAAGCTCTCCGATTTCACTTTCAGTGTTGATCTGACTATACACCAGCGAGCAACGACAAGCTCCGACTAGTCTCACTTACTGAGAGGACTACCAAGCCACCCTTAAAAGATTTTAAATGTGCAAAATCTGATTAACCAAATTCATATACAACTTTAAGTGAGGACACCCAAGACTAGGACTATGATAGGATGAGGATGACATTACCTCTGCTAGTCTGGTCCACCTCAGTGTAGACCTGCAGTACATGAACACATTGAACACTGAACACAACATAAAAACTATAAAGATAGACACTAGAACACTGTCCAAAGTTGCCCCAAGTAGCCCATCCAACAAAATTTAGATTAAAGGGATGGAAATCCAGCAAGGATCAGATTCAGTAAAATTTTGTATAACAGCTAAATTCCTCAGTCATACCCGTTGCTTCCAATAAGCAGAGTAAGAGATTTGTGAATCTGCTCAGGACCTGTAGCATGTTTAAATTTATCTTCCAATTAAAACAAGACTTGCAGTCTACAGCCACACTAGCGGCTCTGCAAGGCTGTACTTAGGCACAGCGAGGCTCTGAGCTAAATGCTAACGTCAGCACGTTCACGTCTTGGTTTAGTGTGTTAGTATGCAAACATTAGCTAATTACCACTAAACACAAAGTACAGTTGAGGCTGATATGCAATAGCTGCAAATCAAAATTAACTTTGCAGTACTGGACAAAAAAAAAAAAGAATTGACCTGATGATGGCACTAGATCGAAAGTCAGGGGATCACCAGAGTCAATAGGATTCATCCTCTGGGGACCACGAATGTCTGTACAAAATTTCAAGGGAATCCATCAAATATTTGTTTAGATATTTCAGTCTGGACCAAAGTGATGGACTGACATTGCCATCCCTAGAGCCATACTGCTAGCATAGCTAAAGAAATAAATCAAGGTTCAGTTGACCAACTTTAACTCCATTTAAACACAGTGTTTGGCAAATTTAGATAGTGGGGATCAAATATGTACTAGTAAGCAATGACCAGATTTACTTACACCCACCCAAGACCAGATATTTATACTGGGTATGGACAAAATAACAGGAACAACTGGCAAAATCACACAATCCAGTGCAGCCTTGCGATGAATGCGACCATTTAAGCTCAGAATGTTTCGTCTTTGTTGAGACTGGTGTTGAATCAGCTCTATGGTGATTTTTGCAGCTGCAATTTGTGGTGTTGTACCAGAATGCATTATACTGTAAGGTGTTCCTATTATTTTGTCCACAGCCTATACTACCCACTTATAGTGTTATTCAGCGCATAATTAGACAGAACAGTAGAAGGGTCTGTGTTCATGGACTGCTTCCCTTCACCAAGAGCTAGGAAAAGACTGGGGGTGTTTGAACAAACCATGGAAACTATAACAATGAAGGGGGGATTCTGCAAGTGTTTGTGTGTGTGTGTGTTTTCTCTAAACAAACAAGCGGGATTTCAGTATACAGCATGTGTATCTCTGCGTGTGCACAAGTAGAGCAGAGGGCACTGTACAGATCTCAGCCAACCACCTTCTCTTGGCACCAGTTCCTCTTTTGTTGTGGTTCCTGTCAGAAACAAAAGGTCCATATTCCATCTCTTCAGTAGGGCCCTAAACCACCAGCCCTCTTTTGAATGACTGGCTTTGATCTAACATCCAAGACCCAACAAGCATAGTCAGGGCCTGCTGACTGGCAATGTCTCAGAATTTGCACTAAAACCAAAGAGCTTACTCTTGTATTGTCTTGTAAATTGTACTAAAAACTGCTATATTTTAGAAAACACTGAGCTGTCCTCGGAGCTGGGCCTGTAGTGCAATCCAGGCTGTTTAAGGTTGATTACAAATACAGGTTTGCTTCCAGGAAGGGTGGACCACCAAAGTAACCACCAAAATTGCTATGTGGGGGTGATGGCAAGTATTAAGCATTTTCTCCACATTCACCATTAAATATAAAAGGCAAAGCTTACTTCACGGCTTTTTTCGTAAGTGTGTAATTACTGTATATTCAAGGTCAGGACTATTTGACTTAAGACCTGTGATTAGTGTTGTTCACAGACAGCTTGTCCTCCAACCGGAAGGTGGGAGTTCAAGCTCACTGACAGCAAGGATTGGCCCTGCTGAGGTGTGTGCATATATACAGTATATGTGTGTGTAAGTTATGGTGTTAGTTAGGTTACAGAAGTCTAGGTGACTTAGCTTTTTTATATCCGTTCATATCAATCTAGCAAATAACAAATTATGATGACGTTTTTTGTCACGATTTTCCGAACAATTATATTAAAACAAACATTATCAGTGCACTAACCCTACACTAACCCTTGTTGATAGAGACCCTAGACTGTATATAAAGATGGACAACGTGTCTCCACTTCCTCCTGCTGTACAAAAATGAAGCCAAAATACCCCGGATAAGGGAGCTGCCGTCTTGCACTGGAGACGTAATTTGGAGCCAGAGTCTGCACAGTAGTGATCCACGGTGGAGCCGCAGTATCGAGTTCCCGCCCATACACCTTCCAGAACCAATGGCGAGCACTCATGACGTGACACCCCCTTTTTATAGCAACAAATAACTAATTAAAACAAAACTTATCAGAGAAATTAACACTTGAGAATTATCCCTAAATGACAGAAACCATCTTTGGTAAAAATTTATTTGACGTATACTTTGATTTTTCAGTTTGGCCCATGTCCCATCCGCAGGGCTTATGACCTATACTGCAGCCAGCCACCAGAGGGCGATCGAGATGTTTTGGCTTCACTTTTGGGGAGCTGTCATGTCGTCCATCTTTATATACAGTCTATGATAGAGGCCAATTACTTTGTGATAAATAATGTAATTGCATATTTACTACAAGGAGCACTGTCCTTTCCTGCCTTACATTTCATTGATCTTCAATTCTAGTCTTTTTAGGAGAATATTAATTGTAAATAAAACCATAGATTAAATTGTTTCTTAAATGTTTTCAGTCCTGATTCTTGCCTGCGGGTCTTCCTTTCAGCCTGCATACGGCCTCAACAACCTTCACGAATAAGGTAGTACAATCTCCTGAGAGGCAACACCCGGGGCAAAAAACACTGCAAAGCACTCACTGTTGCCACTTGCTAAAGCTTAATTCCTGTGTGCGCGTGGTATTAAATGAAGATGAGTGTATCAACATTTCTATCCTCCCCAGTGTGAAAGACATGGAAAGTGAACTGGCAGGTGTATTACAGTACAGGATCAAAACACATTACAAGAGCGGATCTAAATACATTAACCTGCAAGGTTGGATAGGAATACAGATCGAAAGCTGTGATATTTCAAAACTGTACACTAACATCTTTTTTCTGCTCTGTGAAAAAAGCTGTTACTGATTTCAACCCATCACAAATATTATGTGTGCATACTACAAGTACAGTCATTTGAACGCAGACAAAATCTTTTAAAATGTTTTTACAAAGTCCTCAGAGAAGACTGACCAAATCTTGATAAAAACTAACGTAGACAGAGTTTTAATTTTAGATAAGCACTTATATTCAAGCAGCCTTAATTAATCCGGGCCAAGGCCAACAATCTATTTTGGGATATTACTGAAGTATATTTTCCACTTGAGCCAAGCAGCGTGACCTCAGACCAATTCATTATTCATGAACTAATAATAATAATTCCATTTCCCTCAAGACAGCATTTGTGTAATAGTCTGAGAACTTCATTTCCCAACAGAGATGGGTTATCTGCCGCAGTGTGGTTTAAAAAACTGAACAACGCTTTACATTTCAAGCTCTAAATGTTGTGAAGTGCAGCACTGGCCCCCACAAGCCCCACTTGGTCCTTCTGAGTTACAGCGGCTGTTGAGAAGGAAGGCCCGAGCCTCTCCCTGTTCTGTGGCAAGTGCTCTGGTATCAAGTGGAGCACAGGCATTACAAAGGCTTGTCATAAATGCAAACAAGTAGGCAGAGGTTATTGACTCAACTGCCAGTTGGCCTGGTCGGCTGACTGACTCGCACCTAGTTTGGCACACTAGCTGGTTGGTTAACTGCCTTGGTAGGCTGGCTGGCTCGCCCATTTCTCCTGCACTATTGTGGAAACAGGTCGAGAGCATTGTCTTCGGACAAAGAGGCCGTGCACAGCCCATAACAAAAAGTGACATCAGCGCAGAGGAAAAAACAAAAACACTGCAGGGGAGTGAGGGAGCAGAGGAGGAGGGGAGGAGGGGAGGAGAGCTCCCATGCCATTTTACTCAGAAGTGCAAGGAAGCTGATTCAAGCCGAAGCCTTATGGGAACAAAGTGGTGACAAGGGAGACGTTACAAGTGAAGCTCTTTCTAAATATTCCCAGTCTCTCAATACACCAATGAACTCAAGCGATTATCTAAAACTTTCCTGTTTATACTATTGTATATTCCAAGTTGATCAATTATCATGCATGTCTGAAAAGGGAACTTGAAGAACTTGTTTTCTCAGTGCGAAATGGCTGTAAGAAGAGCTAGCTTGGATTTCTACCAAATAATAATATTCACTTCTCTTAATGCAATTCAGTACATTGTTTGGCTTCCCTTTAAGAACTCAAGTCATCACAGTGCTCCCTGATGCTTGAGGAGGTTCAAATTCTTTCACAGGGCAAACAAATTCATAAACAATCACATCCACCTGCTTGTCACTCTCAGCTTTTTTAAATGCCTCCTCTGTCTCGAGTGCTGCGCGGCCAGAGAGCAATTATTATATACACGGCACACAATCCGTTGAGGAGAAAACTAAAAAAAAAAACACTAACTAAACTTCAACCTCCAAACAGCGCAGATCAATTATCAGTGGTATCCGCTGAACGTTAAGTGTCCCTGTAGGTTTCACTCAGCTCAGGGGCCTGATGGCTGTGGAGAGGCCTGCTGACAAGGATTGGCCATTTCTCCTTAATCTCGGAAGGAATTTTTATTTTTTTTTTCCAGCAACGCCAGAAGTCCTCAGACATGATTAGGAGAGGAGAAAGGAAAAGACAGAAGAAGACAGAGGCAGGGAGACTGAGAGGAGAGTGAAAGAGAGAAGAAGATGGACAGAGATCAACAAGACAGTGACAGAAAGACGCTGAAATGGAAGTAGAAAGAGATGAGACAGAGAACCACCCCACCCTGATTCCAGTGAAAGCAGGTTAACACAAGCAGCTGGTTAAAAAGCAGTGCTAATGGCAGTTGAGCGCGGTTGGTCTTATTTGCCTGTGTATCTGCAACTGCAAGCCTGCACAGCACAAAGACGCCTATTGTCTTACAGCAGAAAACAGGGCCAAGGCTCATGGCTGAACATAATGTTGCACTTCATCGATACGTAACGCGACTCTAATGGCACAAATGGTGTGTCCACAGTGCACCTTTTGACAGCACCAGAGTCCAGACAGAAGGAGTGGGAGCAAAAGATGTGCGTCCAAACTCCACTTCTACCGACACACAAACACAAGAGGAACTGGTAATCTGATCCAACTTACTCTCTTCTTCATTCGCATGAACAAATGATGCTGCTCTTGACAGAACATCCAGTGGTGTCTCCATGCTTGGATGCCTGTGGGACAGAGGGGAGGGCACTGTGCTGAAAATGTTAAGGTGAACTGTTTGGCTTGTTCATCTCTATGTAGCAAGTTCATATTTGACAGATGCCAAGTCATTAAGAGCTCCAAAACTGTTTCAAGATCTCACAGGCCTGTAAATAAAATCACTATAATGATTCCTATAAAGACTAGGGTATCATTTGAAATGTACCTGTGACACCTGAGTTTTGGTATAGACACCAAAATGAGACTTAAAATATAAATATGTTTTTTGACAAAACGATTTTTTTTTTTTTTTATTTAACTAAATCTGCCAAACTTCTCAGCGCATCCGTTTTTATTGGCGTCATTAACACAAGCAGCTGAACATGAATTTTGCCAAAGTAGAATACGGTCTTCCCTGAAATTGATCTGCAAATTGTTTTCATTATCGATTAATCTGCCCATTATTTTCCTCAATCGATGAATCGTTTAGTCTATAAAATGTCAGAAAACAGTGAAAAATGTCCATCATAATTTCACAGAGCCCAAAGTGACAGCAGTAGCTACATTTCTGGCATTTTTGCTTAAAAACTGACTTAAACGATTAATTATCAAAATTGCTGCTGATTCATTTTCTGCCGATCGATTAATCATTGCAGTTAAAATGTAGAATATATATATAAGACTTTGGTAGGTGCCATTCTACATGAGTACTTTTGACATCTACAGTAAGACTTTGCTGATATTTCTGTACTTAAGTTTGAATGCAGGAATTGTAGTATTTTTATATTGCAGTATTGCTCCTTTTAAAGTGTATGAGTACTTCTTTATTGTTATTGTCCTATAGTTTGTTACATTATTAATGACCTTCCTGTGAAAGTTTTTTGGGGGGTTTTGTCCTACAGTGTTGAGCCTTCAGTCTAGCTGCGCTATGAAAGGTATTTGTGGATAAAAAAAAAAACGCTCCAGCGCGCTTCTCTTCCCTCTTTCTGCATTCCTAAGATACCTTTCCCTCATTTATCCAGGAAACTAGCGTTTTGAGCAAGATTATCATTAAAAACTATTCCTGCGGCTTCAGACTAAACTGCTAACATTTCAGGTTTGTTGTCCTGTAACTCGTCACAACACAACGCTGTCTACGTGGTGCGCGTAAAGAAATGCGACAAACTTTTCATACGAATGACTCGGGAAAAACTGAAACCGATTATAGTATTAGTAGCAAGTGCGTCCACTTCACATCAGCCCTGTATTTATATCAGCCTGACTCAGTGCTTCCTTATCGGTCCCTTAAGGGGTATCCAGGAAGGTCCACAGCCAAATAAAAGGCAAAACATAGCTATAACGTGTTGGCACCACGATAGAAGTGTATCGCTACTTGATTTTTTGATTGGGTTTCACTCTCTGCACTCCTTTCCACCACACAGAGACAACTACATGTCCCCAAATCCCTGGAGGAAAGCATATGGCTACATGGGGTTTCTTGACATGAGAAAGTTTGGGAACCCGCCAGTGCCGCTTCATATCGTGAATGAAATTTCACCTTCCAAGGCGTTTATTATTTCAGCCCTGTCGTAAATCTATTCTCAACGCAGTCTTCACTTACACGCGGAATATTTCACTAAAAACTGACTGAATTTGCACCATAGGAGCCAAAAAAAAGAGCGCACTCTCATCCTACAAACCCGAAACAATGTCAGTCAGACACAACTTGATGTTTAGTAGCACATACCTCCTTCAAGCGCCACTTTGGTGTCTTCCAGTATGATAAATGTCCACACAGGAAAAAATAAATAAAAACAAAACACAAGCAACACAGAGAGTCAAAACAAAAGCCGCGGCTGAACGGTCCTGTACGAGGGGAGACAATAGTAGCAGAGCTGTCGGGACTAACTTGGTTGTAGGCTAAACGAGGAAGAGGAGAAGCAGGAGGAGGGAGGAGGGAGGGCAGGAATGCCTGGAATGATGGAATTCAGTTCCTAGCAGGTGGTGAAAGTGAAGCGCGCTGATTGGTGGAGGACTGAAGCAATGATATCAGCATATATTATGATAATAGAGCATTGCATCACATCCTCTGAAGGTTATGGCTGCTGTCACTGTGTTTATACCTCAGTGAGTCTGAGGTGGTGATGAAACATTCAGTGGGTGATCAAGGAGAGCTCCCTTCCTTAACTACTACTTAAGTGCCTGTGGGCAAGGCAGTTAACTCTCACCCTCTCAGTGGCCAGCAGTTTATTCAAGAGCAGCATGCATTTTATTCACTTGTGAAAGGTAACTAAGTACATTTACTCAACTACTGTATTTAAGTACAGTGGAGGTACTTGTACTTTACTTAAGTATTTCTATTTTGTGCTACTTTGTACTTATACTCCACTAAATGTTGCACTTTTTACTTTACTACATTTATATAACAGCTTTGCAGCTTTAGATTATTAATACAAAATAATCATAAAAATCAATCATGATGCATTGTTATGTATTAAACAGTAGTATCTAATGTAGAAGAAAAAATTAAGTAAAAAGTAAAAATCCCTACTTTTACCAGCTGCAACATGTGCCATTTTACACAATGTGATGCTTACACACTGATGTATCAAAAATTATAATCCCACGACATATATACAGTTGTGGTCAAAAGTTTACATACACTTGTAAAGAACATAATGTCATGGCTCTCTTGAGTTTCCAGTTATTTCTACAACTCTGATTTTTCTCTGATAGAATGATTGGAACAGATACTCCTTTGTCACAAAAAACATTCATGAAGTTTGGTTCTTTTATGACTTTATTATGGGTTAACAGAAAAAGTGACCAAATCTGCTGGGTCAAAAATATACATACAGCAATGCTAATATTTGGTTACATGTCCCTTGGCCATTTCCACTTCAATTAGGCGCTTTTGGTAGCCATCCACAAGCTTCTGGCAAGCTTCTGGTTGAATCTTTGACCACTCCTCTTGACAGAATTGGTACAATTCAGTTAAATTTGTTGGCTTTCTGACATGGACTTGTTTCTTCAGCATTGTCCACATGTTCTCAATGGGGTTTAAGCCAGGACTTTGGGAAAGCCATTCTAAAACCTTAATTCTAGCCTGATTTAGCCATTCCATTACCACTTTTGATGTGTGTTTGGGGTCATTGTCCTGTTGGAACACCCAACTGCGCCCAAGACCCAACCTTCGGGCTGATGATTTTAGGTTATCTTGAAGAATTTGAAGGTAATCCTCCTTCTTCATTATCCCATTTACTCTCTGTAAAGCACCAGTTCCATTGGCAGCAAAACAGCCCCACAGCATAATACTACCACCACCGTGCTTGACGGTAGGAATGGTGTTCTTGGGGTTAAAGGCCTCACCCTTTCTCCTCCAAACATATTGCTGGGCATTGTGGCCAAACAGCTCGATTTTTGTTTCATCTGACCACAGAAATTTCCTCCAGAAGGTCTTATCTTTGTCCATGTGATCAGCAGCAAACTTCAGTCGAGCCTTAAGGTGCCGCTTTTGGAGCAAGGGCTTCCTTCTTGCACTGCAGCCTCTCAGTCCATGGCGATGCAAAACACGCTTGACTGTGGACACTGACACCTGTGTTCCAGCAGCTTCTAATTCTTGGCAGATCTGCTTTTTGGTGGTTCTCGGTTGACTCTTCACCCTCCTGACCAATTTTCTCTCAGCAGCAGGTGATAGCTTGCATTTTCTTCCTGATCGTGGCAGTGACAAAACAGTGCCATGCACTTTAGACTTACAAACAATTGTTTGCACTGTTGCTCTTGGGACCTGCAGCTGCTTTGAAATGGCTCCAAGTGACTTTCCTGACCTGTTCAAGTCAATGATTTGCTTTTTCAGATCCATGCTGAGCTCCTTTGACTTTCCCATTGTAGCGTTTGTGGGCGTTTGTATCCAATGAGCCCTATTTAAATGGCCTCAGAGAAGTCACCAGCTGTAGTCACTCATAATCACTCACAAGAAGTTAAGAGGCCATGCTATGAAGCTCATTTCATTGACACAACTTTCTAAGTCACCAAAATTGCTAATTCATGTTGCTGTATGTATATTTTTGATCCAGCAGATTTGGTCACTTTTTCTGTTAACCCATAATAAAGTCATAAAAGAACCAAACTTCATGAATGTTTTTTGTGACAAAGGAGTATCTGTTCCAATCACTCTATCAGAGAAAAATCAGAATTGTAGAAATAACTGGAAACTCAAGAGAGCCATGACATTATGTTCTTTACAAGTGTATGTAAACTTTTGACCACAACTGTATGGACTTTTCAGTGAAGTAGGAGTGTCCACCAATTAAAACTTTTGAAATTAAAATATTTGCATAATTTTAAGATCTTTTTTTTAACAAGGTAATTGAACTTTGTTGTGGAAAAATAATATCAGACACAAATTTTTATTCAAATCAGAATATTTTTATATGTCTTAGAACATGTCTGAAGGTGATCTTCAAATACAATTTTGAATACATGACTTTTTTTTACTTTTAAGTAAAAGATCTGAGTACTTCTTTTTTTGTAAAGCATGACTCATGATGTAGTGACGGATAACAAGTGGCCGTACCAGGAAGTGGCTGATACCACTGACTGCACTATGATGGACTGAAGGACCAGTAGACCATTATCAGATGTTGTCTTTGGTATTTCTGATTATAAGAGAGAAACTTAAAGCAAAACTTATATGATTAACCTTATTTTTTCAAATAAGGCAAATTCTACATAAATGTATATTTAGACCCCTTTCTTGTATTTAAAATATTGCTTCTTTTTTTTTGCTCTGCAGTGTTTGTTTTGCTGCTTTATCAGAGCAGAAATTTTGACTTGTCATAGCAGGAAAAGCACAGGTGTAACAAATTATATTAATGATGGCTTTATTGCATTTTGGTGTACCAGTGCGTCATGCCACTGAGCCAGGAGGCTGACCCTAAAACTGGCACACCTCAATTAAATGCAGTCGTAAGTAACAATATTAATTACACCTGTACTTCTCCTGCTGTAACATCAAAATATCAGCAGAGAAAAAGGCCTTTGAACATGATCATTTTTGATGGATTTCATATTTTGTTTTTTACTTACTTACTTAAAGTAATACAAATATAATGACTTTCCCAAACAGAATTGCATAATGTAAAAAAACTTTTAAAAAATCAATTAAACAGTCAGAATCAACCTTGCTCTTCAGCAGAGCAGCAGTAATCAAAACTCAGGATGAGAGATTCTAATATTTATTGTGATTATTATTTTTGTCACATTTTGTTATATTAATTTCTAAACAAAAACAAAAAAACAAAACTGAGGTGTCATAATTTGTGAATAATCATCACTTACATTTAGCAGTTTAGTGGCTAAACCAGTAAAGTTGGTAAAGCCAGGTAATCCTAAATAAGTAAAGCTACAATGAAAACAACAGAATAAAGGGTGCTCACCTGGTAGAGCAGCCGTTCCTGTCTCTCCACAAAAATGCCCGAAAAACAAAACAAAACAAAAAACCCCACAACCGAATAAACAGTCCAAATACAAAATGCAAAAAGACACAAAAACAGTATCCTTTTGTATGACATGACATTTAGCAAAGCAGTAGTGACTAAACGTGGAGGAAAAGCTTTAGTTTTAACTGCAGATGGTGATGATGTTTAAAAACAGGCTAGAGGATATTATGATGTTCAGTAATGTACCCACCAAACTTTTCTAATAATTTCTTCACACTGGAAACATACATTTGGGATTTTTTGTGGACTTAAACGAGGTAAATAAATAAATAAATGATACTACTGAAAACAGAATAGTCATAGACGCTGTTGTAATAAAACATTTATTAAACCCATTTCTTGTAACTGAATTAGACTACAGCAAGTATTTGTGAAAAACCCATCAATGCATTTTCCCATCGACGACCTCCAGTTGTCAATATGACTAGCTCATAACAGTAGGGTGGCAGAGAGGTAAACGGCTGTTAACAATGAGGAACATCTTTATCATAAAATAAATGTGATCCTTTTTTTATTAAATATGATAAAACCATCAGAAACAGTGTGAAAACGTGACGAGTAAAGAGATGAGAGATTTGGGATCTTTGGAAATGTGGGAGGGGGATAAGAGGTGTGCATGTTACACCAGCCCACATCTTCATTAAACTCCTCTCTCAGCACAAAGACGAGAATTACCCACAGAAATAGCATTCTCAATTTCTGCACTATTTCATCATCTTAACTGCCCATCATCTCTCATCTAGGTAGCACCATTCACATAGAAAATGCACAGATACTCTCGCATTATTCAAAAGATGTCAGACGACACCAAAGTCTTTTCTTCATTATACTTGTGGTACTTGCTGCATGCTGTGCTCGCACTGATTTTGTGCTGTGGCCAATCTGTAGTACCGTTAAATGTCAGCCAAAATTCAGTCGGGCTCGTGAAATGTCAACCTCTTTTCTACAGCTTTTATGAACTGCATGATAAAGGGCAGTTGTACAGACAGTTCTGCACTATTCAAACACAGACTTACACCTGGTAAATGATCCCACTCATATGCAGTGACACAACCAGAGGTGAGTGTGTGATTGTTCCAGCCACAGTTTGTCAAGACGAAAATCAGAAGATGGGCGTCGATTGTCTGGCTGACAGTTATAGACAAAGACGGGGTTCCTGGTAAACAGACGGGATCAGGACATCTGTGAGACAGACGGCTTCCTCCTCCAACCCTTCCACATCTTCATCAGTTTCTTGGAGCTGTACGACACCGTCTTCCACAAGCCTGGGGAGGACCAGGACACACAGTGCACTGAACATTAACAACCACAGTTGTTAATACACCATGGAAGGGTTATGAACACACTTTAGAGATGTCTAGTTTGTCCAAAAAACCATTTCCACTTCTTAAAAGATTGTCCATGTTTCTAATTAAAAAGGTACGAGGCACACAATGCTTAACGGCCACGTTAAAGGAATAGTTTGACATTTTGGGAAATAAGCTAGTGTGCCTTCTTGACAAGAGGTAGACTGTGCAGTATATATAAAGCTACAGGCAGCAACCAGTTAGCTTAGCTTAGCTTAGCACAAAGACTGGAAACAGGGGGAAACAGCTAGCCTGACTCTGTCCATAGGTAATGAAATCCACCTTCCAGCACCTAACCCCTAACACCCCATAAATTGTCATTTTTACACTTCTACACTTGTACGGATTAAACAAATGCGACATAACATGTTAATTAGTGAGCTTTAAAAATGCTGGTAGGACGATTTTGCTACCTTTGGATACAGCCAGGATAGCTGTTTTCTCCTGTCTCCAGTCTTTATGCTAAGCTAAGCGGCTGCAGCTCCAAAGTTAGCATACAGACGTGAGTGTGGTATCAATCATCTTGTGTAACTCAAGGCAAGAAAACAAATAAGCGTATTCCCCAAAATGTCTGAATCATCTAGGATTTTGCCAAAATATCAAACAAAGAAGAAAAGAGTGCCTACCAGCTGTAGCAATGCCTTTGATACTCTGTGTTATACTGGAGGATTTCACAATAGATGAAATGCCTGAGGAGGAACAAAAACATGCAATTAATATCTCATCACTCTGCAATATGATTTTATGACTGCTACCTATGGGTAGAGGCCATACAATCTACTCACACAAATGCAACAACATTTTTCCCTAAAGAATCAATAGTTTGTCATTTACTGTATCCATACATCTTCATCTTAACAAGAACCCATATTTTTTTGCTTACTGGCATGTTAAAGTGAAGTTCTATCAAAGAGTTTGTTATGGTTAAAACGTCAAACTCTGAATCTGCTTAATTCCTTCAACATGACATTAAACTGCTACACACTCAAATTGTCCTTAAAAATGACACTGATCAATCTAACAAGGGTGTTACAGATAAGTGTTAGATTTGTTTATCCAAATGTGACACTGTATCTCAGACAGTTCCAGCAATTAAGCAATTAAAAATGACATTTAATGGCATAAAATCTGAAAATTACAAAGAACCTGCTTGCTACACTACAGGTCTGATTTTGATGAAACCAGGACTGATGGCCTTAGGTGCCATGGGATGACATGTTTAGTTGATTTACTACTCGTTTAGTTTTCCTATCCATCAGCACATTTATTCTGGGCATGTTTTGACAACATACAGGCTTTGTTAGTATGTTGGTACATTGGATTCTTAACATTATTTACATGTAGCATAATCCTACCTTATCTAATATTCACCACACACGACATCAGCCTGGATCTGTACAACCAACGTGCACTGTATCTCAGAAGAGTGAATTTTAATGAAACGTTATCCGTCCATCTATCTCTCCATCTCTGTTTGTGCCTGTCTTACCATTATCATGCATCATCTCCAGAGAACCTAATTTCCTCCCCTCTATACCTTCCTCTATTCTACATCCCTCCACCCCTTCTTTAGTCCGAACCTTGCTGTACGACAGCTCCACAGTCTGGGTCCTGAGCAACCTGCAACAGGATCTCCTCCACATCTCGGTTTTTCCCCGGAGGATCGACAAGCTTTGTGATCTTCTGCTGCAGTGTCCGAGGCAATGCCATCAGCTGGATGAACTGGCCCTCTGGGCTTTTGTCAACCTGCAGGCAAACAAACAAGAATAAATGAACAGAGACACATACAGTAAACTAAATACCAGCAGCAGAACCGACTATCACATCCACAGGTCTCATCTGAGTGGTCATACACAAATGTAGACCAATAAACATGCATTTTTCACCACGTTTTACACCATTGTGGTCCACAGGTAATGAATCATGAGTGACAAGTTAAAAGACACAGTACACACAATGTACTGTACATATCAAGTGAGATAATAAAAGTAGGTGTGTGTGTGTGCCATGTTTTACCTCCAGTTTTCCTTGATGAGGTTTGTAGACCACCTGAGGGCAGTCCCGTAGGATGTTGCTGTACAGAATCCGGAAGTGCTGAATGTTGTCTTTGACGATATTGGCCACCTTGGATTTATCTTCTCCAATCACCATTCGAAAATCCCCTTAAGAGGCACATACAGAATGTTTTCTGTGTAAGTGTAAGATATATTTGCTATGATATCTGCTTTACAGTCTTTGCTGTAATAACATATTGTAGCTGTAACAAATTCTGAGTTATTAAACTTCTTCTGGTGTTCAGTTTCCAGTGTAAAAGTTCTGGCAGTGATACAACACTTATTAGCTCATTACTCATGACGTTAGCTTATGCGCCTGTAGCTTGGGAACCTACATGGTAACACTCCCCTTGTTAGCACATTCTTAGCATGTAAGCATTTGTAGTGTCAACACAAAAAAGAACATTAATTCAACTACTTCAATTTCACGTCATTACATCTGTATAAATCAACCAGAGTAGTTCTGTGTCTTGAGGTACTAGAACCATCAGTCTAGTTACTTAGAACCATTCATACACCAGCCATCTAACTCAGAACACTGCTGAGAGATAGATTACAAATAACGTCCAGCATGTTGGATCGTACTCTAGCTGCATTAGCATTTAAAGTTTTTGAACCACACAGGCCAGACCGTTACTACAAAGAAAACCACAAGCTTAGATATTCTTGGATTAGCAAAAGTGTGTATGTGTGTGTGCGCTCTAAGTGGGAGAGAAAGAACAAAAGAGAAATGATTTCCATATCTAAATCTACAACGCTTATCTCTCTCTCTCTCTCTGTAATTAATACATCTGATTTGGTACATTTGTCTCCAAGCATGCATGTATCTTATAAATGTGTACGTGTTTAATTTTCTTCAGGTTTTTGTTAGTCGCTTGTTACCAGCATAAGAAAGGTCGGCTATCTGCAGGAAGAGGTCCTCCTCAGTGAAGCTCTCTGGCAGCATGAGGAAGGAGGCTGTCACAGCACTCTTCAGGTTGGCCACCAGAGCAGCACGGAGCTTTCCATTCTCACTCTGCACCAGCATTTTCACCTGCGTGGGAACACGTAAAAACACGCATTCACACACTTAAGCATGGATGCAAACATTTGTGCGCGTACATTTTAGCATTTTTAGAAGATTTAACTGACTAGGTAGTAATTTTGTCAAATGTGCAACAACTACAAGACTGTCCTGTATCCTTTTGGAACATATTTTAAATAACTTTGTCAAAAGCTAAGAAAACGTTTGACTGGTTTGGCAATAAATAGTTTGTCCAATAAACAATTGAACAATAAAATAATCAGTTTTACACAGCTCAGTTTTTCTTTCCAAAACAATCAGATCGTGATACTGACTGGTTTGTGAAGGCGTCCAGCAACATACAAGGTCTTCCAGTGCATCAGGTCATCTATCAGAGACTCGGTACTAATCACACCATATTTGATTATCTGAGAAAAAGAGGAGAAGGTCATTAAAGTATGTAGTTAATAAAGTATAGCCAGACAAAAACAGTAAAAGAAGTTATAAAGTTTTAGGAGCCAGAAATTAAGTGAATTACTGTTAGCCTATCCATAAGTTTTATGTGTTATTTTTACTGATATGCATTAAGATTTAAAGACAAAGTCTGTCCAGCCTCTGACCCAGCAGCTAATGGTACTTTACTTCTGCTAATAGTGATTATTGTTGGTAAAAACAAACACTAAAATCAGAACAATTACATAAGTGAATTCCTGTGAGAAGCAAACACAGTGTATGAAACTATGGTTGCGTAAGAAACACATAAGGAGATTTCAGTATACAGTGAGAACTGGACAGCTTCATTATGAAAAACAAATAGTCATGGTGGTTGGTGTAGAAAAAGATGCTGAAACATAAAAACTAGAGACAAGTCATTTACCCTCCCATCCACAGGCACCAGCGTGTTGTAGTAAACCGAAGCCCCGTGTTCATTTTGTAAGGAGCTGATCGTCGTGGGCCCCAGCAGCTTGAGGATGGAGTAGTGTTTGCGATTCTGCAGCAGATTCATGGTGTGCCATGTCACTGGGTCGTCCACCGCAAACACAAAGTCCAGCATGTTCTTCTGTATATATTAGAGGTAAACACAATACAGGGAACGTCGCATCATCTTATACAATGAATTAGGATACAGCTTCAAATTCTAACATGTAGTGAGTCAGGCAATAATTCAATATTGTTGTTTATCAGCTTTCATTGAAATCATATTGTGATGATATGAACACATCATGTTAATAAAGTTCTGTTGTCCAAATGAATAAAACAGAGCAAATTGTAATACAAAAAAAATAACAAAATGAGTTATTGTTACACAAGTTAAGACTTATGTCTGATGTAATGTATAACAGTGGAGCACAGTTCATAACACTGAAATTATTTGATTATTTTATGTTAGATTTTTGGAATAGATATTTGGAATACTGTGATACACAGTGCATTTATATCAGAAAAATATTTATACTTATTTCAAATATCCATATTTATAGTGATATTGACCACCATTTCATGTTCTAATACTGAGCCTAGCTCCTAATATTATGCAATTTTCACTGATTGTGAAGTGAGTGTGTGAGGCTGAAAACCTACAAACCCCTGTAACATTAGACACAAAAAAAAGACAAAAAAGCAAAATACAAAATACAGGAAATACAGCATGACAAGTGTGTCCTTTTTGGAAAATAGACAATTAGTCTAACTGTATTTATTCAAGCATGTGCACTCCAGAAAGGCTTATACTACAATGTCAGTGACAGTGCAGGTTTAATATCATGAGCAGTATTTGGAAACTGGCAGGGCAGGTGTCACTTACCTCCATTTGACCTTGGTTGGTCCCGTGTTGTTTGAAAACGCCAGATCCATAGGCAAAAGCTAAACTGATGTCCTGTGGAAATTGTGACAAAATCCGTCTGTAAAAAACACCGGCGTTGTGCAAAGCTGGAAGAGTCATTTTGAACTAGCTAGGATAGCTTTCCAGCAACAACACGAGCTGGTTTATCAGCGGGATAACAGACAAAATAACAAGTAAAACGCAGTTCTGGCCGCATTAAATAAGAGATACATTTCAGACTGACAGGCTCAATGCTATTAAACACCACCAGAGCCACTGAATAGCACTAAAATGATCAGTTTTGGGGTTAAACTACGTTCATCAGGTGAGTTGTTTGGGTCAGCTGTGCGCTTGACAGGCGCATAAAATATACGTCACGGAGTCTGCTGCCGTCTGGAGGCTCACGGGAAACCGAGTCAGACATGGAAGGTAAGCAATCTCAACCGTCAAACTGCCGTCAAACAGCCTAAAACATGAACTACTGTGCGAGGTATTTTGCATTTAGCTTCGTCTATGATTGAATACAGTCGTGAACTGTAAATTGGCCAACTCACTGCTGAATTTCAGTACTTGGAAAAAAATCAAAGACAATTTTAACAGCTCTAAATTTAGCCAGCAGAGGGTGGTTTTCGACCAAGTTTAGCTAGGTGGCAATGAGGTAAGGCTGATTTGTATGGATACTAGTTGTGTACACTCCGATTAGAAACTACCTGCTATTGCAATAGATAGTGTCTGCTGTATTATGAAGAGTGAAGGTCCTATCAAAAGGGAAATTATTAAAAAAGAAGAAAAAGAATTATGAAGTAAAAGCAGCTTCATTTAAAGCCCCTATTTAATTAATGTCCCTCATTCTGAGAAACATGCTTATTTCCAACTCTTTTGACTCAATGCATTTATTTTTCAGAAGTGAATTATTATAATTGTGAGAGTATTTGAATACACGCTCATATATTTAGCTTACATTTGGTGTCTGGAGTTCAGACTCAAAAAAAACTTTTTTGTTTTTGTGAAAGAATAGAATGGACTCAATGAAAGTCAGGGCTGGTCATTCAGTTAGATTCATTTTTCATTTTCTGTGGTGTTTAAATTTCGTATTGCATTTCACACCTTGTAAAAAAATCTATGAGAACTGAATCGTCCTAACATGATGATGATGATTGCTCCTGTCAGGATCCAGATCTTCATATTTGGCAGCAGTGTTTTGGGCCTGAACTACTGGACATGTCAAATAAAATCTGTGAAAGCAAATATTGCATATAAACCTGACGTGAAAACAGAGACCACATTTTCCTGTTTTTGACAGCTTGAAAACTCTCACTTAGCTTAAAAACCAAATACCTGCTTAAAATCTAAAGACACCAAGCACATCCATGAAAGTAAAGTTAATCTTGACTGTGAGATTCCTGTGAAAATACTACTGCAGCGGTAAAAGCCAAAGAGCTTGTGAGGCCATCATCAGTTTTCATCCCTGCATTAGCCGCTAGTCTTATAGGCCCGATGTTCACATCCATTTGAATGAATTAATATTAAATGTAGATTCATGACGGTTAGCAATATGTCTGCTCCAGCTCATTATGGGATTCAAGAGGAGGACAAATATTATCTTCTCAGTAATTGCCATGAGCCATCTTTTCAGCCAAATTAATATTGATAAGGTCACTAAATCCTGACTAACAAGCTCACTCGCTCTGTGTAAGTGCCTTAACTCAGGGACAGTCAAGCACCAATAGGAGTAAAAAGGTATTTTTCCATTTGGTCATCCTATACTACATCATGTGTTGAATTAACGCTTGTGATCATGACCCTAGTGATGTACATGAGTTCATATATGCTTTCTGCTAGCCTCCAGCTATCTCCTCCTCCTTGTGTTTTATAATCAGTGTGGCTGTATTACCTTGTGAATCTATAATATCATCCCCATAGGATTCATTCTGTTATGTATTTCCATAAAACAGTTTCATTCAGTTATAATTTAAGAGCAGGTTCAGTGGTTTTTGTGAAGTAACCTGTTGAAGGTAACCTGAAATGGCTGATTAAACCTGCATTAACTGATTTATTTATTTATTTGCCACGTGGGGGCAGCCCAACAAGCAGTAAACACAACGCTGACATATCAAGTTATTAAGTTGATACAGTGAATGTGTTTGCAAACAGTTAGCATTTATTTGGAGTTGTGTTTCTGGCCACTCAGCAAACTTACTGTAAGTGCAATATTCTGTTTGCTCTGATTTGCTCTCCGCCAACTCCTGAGGGAAATATCTGACTATGTTCACCTGCTAGTTGATAACTTGGGGTTATGTGGGTCAGCCACCTGGTGCTGGGCAGCGAGCATAGAGCAGGTTGAAACAAGGTTGAACTCAGGACTGTGAGACTCAACCAAAGTAAAGTTGCAGGCCATAAATCCAAAACAATGAACTGAAAGACACTTTTCACACGAGACATAGTTGTTTTTTCCTTTGTTAATGTAAAAATATTCTTTAGTGCATCTTTAAACCTGCCAAACATTGACATATCATCACCTTTTAAGTTGATATGACAAACCTATGAGCAAACAGTTGCTTATTTACACATCCAGGAGTTATGGAGCAAGATTATCATTCATTAGGAGTCATGTTTCTGTCCACATGGTGAATGTAAGTCCAATATTCATTCTCTTTTAGCTCGGTTTTTAGGTTTTTAGAGCTTTTTCACTCTAAACAGCTGCCTGCTGTGGCCATAAATGACGCTATGAGAGCGAACCAAAACAGTTAAGCAAACAACGAGCTAAAACTAACTATAAAGCCCTGTAAAGCCGAGTGGAGCTGCCGATTCAGGTGATAATTCTTTATAGGTTCATCACTATGAGTGACCACTTTCACATTGTCATTTGAGACATTGTTATTGTAAAAATATCAATGAGGAAACCACACAATATAGTCGTCAATTGTATGTGAAAATTAAGGACTGAAATATCTTGAGTTTTAAACACCTTTCATGCTAAATGTTGCAAATTCCTTGCAGCAGTAAACTTATTTAGGCACAGAAGCTAGTGGGCTCAACACAGGTAGAGAGGCAAAGAAGAAAAATATTTTTCACTAATTTCACAGCTTTTCTAGTCTTTAAAGCAAAGTCCACCACTCATCTACTTTTTGTAAAGCTTGTGAAGCAACAGCAAACTGGTTGCAAGCAAGTAGCCAGGAACAAAGGCTTGTAAATATATATTGCTAACCACCGTGAGAATCCTTCCATCACACCTCAATCTTTCCTCGCAGTGTTTGTGTGGGCCAGTGTGAAAATGACTGAAGTGATTGGAATGAAAAGCGAAGGCTGCGTCTGTAACTTTTTGTTTGGAGCAAGAACAACTAATTAAACTCAATCAATGTTTGGAGATTGCACATTGATTTCCCAATTTCAAGTGATTTGGGTAATGTTTCTGTCCCGTGTATTAGTCTGAAAGTGGCACATGATTTACAGCTTACACTACCTCTCCTTGAGTTCGAGTGGCCGCCTCAGGAACAATTAATTTGGTTGTCTACATTAATTTGGTTGTCTTGATAGGTAGAGCTTGGCCAAGACCCAGACTGCAGTTCAACCTGCAGTTAACTGTTGCTGTTAAAACATAAGTATCTGTCTCTTAATTCACAGGAATTTCAGCAGGCATATTATAATAAAACTACAAGAAGAGAAATACAGATTATAGTAAACGGTGCAACTCATCTGAGGCAATTTAAAACTCACCTGATAGTAATACACCAGCTTGCATGCACACATGCAGTGTATCCCGTGTGTGTGTGTGTGTGAGTGCACTAACTAGGAGAATCTTTTCAGCTTTTGCACGCCTGTTGCCATGGAGATTGCCATTGCTGCCCATGCCTAGTGAAGGAACATCAAAAGAAAATGCACCATTAACCACACAAACAAACACACACACACACACACACACACACACACACACACACTGCTGTGGAAGCACAGCTGCTCCAGGCCCCCACAAGAAGAGACAAACAGAAGCAGCCATTTTTATCTTACTCCACTGAAGGGTTACGGTGTCACCGAGCAGGGAGTAATATGGGAGTCAGAAGCAAGTGATAGCAGAACTAAAATGTTAATATTAACAGTACACTTGAGCGTCCTACCAATTTTAATCTTAGTTTGAAATAGCTTTGCTTGATTTGTAAATTCAGTTATGTAAGTTATGTATTTAAAAAAAAAAAAAAAGTAGATAAACAGCATGTGTTTTAGTGAAAGAGTTCATGTATAACATAGCATGAATTAATTAATTAATCAGACCCATTTTCCACCTCCTCCAGCTGGCAGGGGCTTGTTTGCTCATATAAAATCACCAGAATAACCTTGTCTACACTAAGATCTAATATCCATAGTTGACATCTATGTAAACAAATATGCATATTGAATTTAAGTAGATTTTAACTTTAAGAATCTGAATGTCAGGTACTTCTTTATTTTTCTTATACAGCAATATATGTATTTATATTTATCTTGTGAATGATATTTCAAGCCTGGGATACAATTTTATGATGGCAGTAACAACATCAAAGGAAATTCTTCACAATTAATGCTTGTTAATGATGATGTGATATTTTAGCTACAATTGCTGCATTTGTTTAATATTGAGAAAATATTAAGGAATTGCTTCTCTTACTATTGAAAGCTAATAGCAAAATGCAGATTTTGCTGTGACAATTTCAAGCTCGCCACTTACTGAAGAGCTTATTCATGAACCTCCATTGGTTTTGGATGCTCATTCGGGTCAGGGTGGGGGATTCAATTTTCCACTATTACATACAGTATGTGTGCTTGGGTGTCCACATATTTTTAATCATGTTGTACATCCAACAAACCCTTTGCAGTATGCTTTTGTATTTAAGCCATCAATGGTCTTCTCAGTCTTTTTCATAAGGCTCACCTCCACCTCCAGCATCCACCTGTAGGTCTGTTCTTCCAGGGGGAAAGTTAGAAAGTTTAGATATTCTGCATTCATATATTACAAGTTAGTTGGGTGACTGAAATGTTTACAATGCATGGATGTATTACTAATATATTCATATTTGCTTCTGCCTTTCTTCTACTGTTGTGCTTTTATTGTTGTGCTTCCCAAGCCAACTTCTGTTCTACTTGTTGCCATGGCAGTTTTGTCTCTTGAATTTTGCGTTGTGCCTAAAAATATACAATGCAACTATAAGCCTATCGCAAAAATATCAGCATCTGTCTCCTCAGCTCTGCAACACACTCTGCAGAGTACGTTTTGCTGTGTGTGTGTGTGTGTGTGTGTGTGTGTGTGTGTGTGGTAGTGCACAAGCCTGGTTAAATGGTGTTTCGGGGGATTTGCTGCCGATATCTGAGTTGTGTGTGGGTGTTTTAATCTTGCAGCTCCATCCATCCACACACTGTTAAAGTTCATTCAGAGAGCTATCTTTTATAACAGCTGAATCTACACTATTCCCTAAAGTAGCTTCAAAGTCTATTATAGACAATCCATGTTTTTTCTTGTTTCTTCTGATGTTTCTGAGTCACAGCATCAATACTCATTTGTAATGCAAGAGGCACAGTTAGGTGACGTGTGTTGACTTGTGTCCAAGGTCAACCATTGTGAGATCTTGTATTAAAACAGGACTAGACTGTAACTTTATAATAGCATAGCCCCATAATAACCCTGTTGTTTCCTGGGCTGAGCGCCCTGTGTTTTTAATTAACCTGCAGGTGGATCTGAGGTTACTCCCTGCAAGGCAAACTTCCATTTATTCACTTTAATGCTTCAGCATTAGCTGCCCCATTACATCTAGTCATTAAAAACTCATTCATCAATTGAATAAAACTTGGATTGAGTTGAAATTGAATTGAATAATTCATTAAAATATTGGAATTTGCAATTATACGCATGACCTACTGAGGTTGTAGCGTGTATTACACCATGTCATGAGCACCTACCATTGATGCCAGATGTTCACAAATCCCAAGTGTTCTGATTTTTTATGGATTATCTAAATTGAGCCAGTGAAGCCACAGGAGGTTTGACCCTCACACACACACACTCGGATATCTGCAGCAAATCCCCCCAAAGCAGCATTTCACCAGGCTTGTGGACACCACACACAGACACAAAGAGACACACACACACACACACACTCAAACACACTCACACATCAGTAAACAGTAAAGATCATGAAACGTGTTCATATCCTACCCTCCACCAAAAATAGTGTTTTATATTTTACAGTTCTAGCCTTCATCTGCTGATGAAGAAGGATCACATTCATATTTTTATTACTGAATGAATTAATGTTTAATATAATGATTCATTTCATATATTAATGCAAAATAATGAATTAAATTACCCACACTTTCACTCGGTTGCAAAAGTATGACTTCCTGTGTGTGTGTGTGTGTGTGTGTGTGTGTGTGTGTGTGTGTGTTTGTGTGCGTGCATGCATGCATACTGGCCTTAACAGTGATGACACGTAAAACCGAGAGAGGGCTGGATGCAGCGGGGCTGAATGTGTTTCTATGTCAGCATCTGTGTTTTTGTGTACATGCCAGTGTGTGTGTGTGTGTGTGTGTGCACAGTATATGTGCGCATGTGTGTGTTGACAGATGAGTGATGCTCCTGGCATTGTGGATCTGCTGTTTGCGTATTCTTACTGTGTTTCATCCAACGCAGCAGTACCAGGCAGATCATACTCTCCTCTCCAAGCTAAAGCATACTTAACAACACACACTCAAGTCAAAAGAGGGGAGGAAACATGATGAAGGTTGGGGGTGGGGCATAATCTTTTTCTCTTTTCTCTCTTTTCAAAGGAGATGATGGTTAAAGCAAATTATTTATGCTATAAATTCTGGAGTGTGTCTTTGTAAATCGTAATGCGCAAAAATGCACATATTGCCAGTGTTTAATCTTTGACTCTGTTGCCTGCATAATTTCATGCACACACGTATTATATAATGGCTGTTTGGGAATGTGTTATGTGTTGTCTATGTGTGTCATGAAACATGTAGGCCAGGATGAGCTTAGGATGTCGCTACAGTTCACACTGCAGCTCTGTGACTCACTCCGGCTCTCTTCTGGTTGACTAAACACAGCCCCCCCCCCCCGGGCTTGACTCATCGTGACTTGCTACAAATGAGCATCCTGCATGTTATGCAAAAAAAGCTCTTCTTTGAGGACCGAACACAGGACAATTTATTGATTATTTTACAACACCAACACCACTTTACCTGCTGTGTAAGTCCTAAACATAAGCGCTGAATAGAGGGTGAGTGCTGGTGGCTGATGGAATGCAATATTGTGCAGTGATCTATACGGTACTCACTCCTCGCCTGCAAATTGCAACAATTGCTCATGTAAAAAAATAAAACAAAAAAAAAGAGATATGACCACATGAGTGGTTTAGAGTAAAGCTGAAAAGCAGCCTTTCAGTGGCATAAAGGTCAGTGAATACATTTCCATCAATCGAGATAGTATCAGTGCAAACTAAATCTGTACTGAAAATGAAAGCTGTTAGTTTCCAGACATCTCAATGCGTCACGCTGAATGAGCAGTCAAATCTGTTAAGTGGATTGAGGAATATTTCTGCTTTACATCCTTTAAGGAATAATTGCCCATTGAAGACAAGATGGAGGTGCTGTAGGTCTACGTTTTCTTCTGCTGCAGTCTTCTAATGCCAAGCTGTTCTCCTCAGTGTGGTTCAGACGTGTGTGGGATTTTCTTCCTGCTTGAATAATCTTCTTTCTCTCTCTTTGTCCTGTCATCTTCTGGCTGTTTTTTTTTATTTTTATGTAAAGCTTAGGGCAGCAAACAGTGCAGACGCAGCCTGCTAACGGCATGAAGGAGTATAGTGAATGCATAATGAAGCCAGGCATAAATGGAGATGTTTGGGAATAAGAAGTGAAAGAGACGCGGAAACAAATAGTGTGACGTGGTGTAGAAAAGAAACTGTATCCAGTCATTAACTGAAAGGAGTGTATGTGTTTGAGTATGCTGTTATGTGATTGTTTACCTTCGTCATCCATGTTTTTGAGTGTTCTGCTAGCAAACTGAGGTTTGCCAAAAGTGTGGATTTGAATCTATTATTTGGGTATCCTGTGATAGTTGCTACTTTACATGCTGGTGCTACAATGATCATAAGTGAAATCCTTAGGAAACTCTTACTGCAATAATAATAATTACAGATCCTATTACAGAGATCAAAGGATGGTGAAAAATGCATCTAAAATCACACTGATCACTTAAGGGTCTCCTCAAGCTTGTCCAACCTTGGTTAGCACCACCATTACCTCCATGAGCTGCAGAACAGGACGCATTACTGAAGAGCAACACATTCCACTGGAGGGAATCATTTGACTGATTAAATCAGTCGACAGAAACCATGAGAGAGGGAATAAATCACTGTCCTTCTCCTCTCCTCCTTTCTCTGTTTTCCTCCTGTCCTCTACTTGGGCTTCTTCACCATACTGGTTTAGATTACCAATCAACCTTGCCCTCCATTATGCCTCATGCTTTTAATGGTAAAATATTGGTATAAGCACATTACCAGAGTGGGGGTTATTATTTCAGTTCTATGAATATTAATTCACTAGAAAATGTATCAGCCCTATCTCATACATGAGCCCACAATGGAGGAAAAAGGGATGAAGGGAAGACCGGTTGAGAAGGAGGGTAGAAAGATGGATGGATGGATGGCGGGAGAAGGAGGTGGGGCCTGCAGAGCAGGGTGGATGGTGTTTCCATCTGTGAACTCCACCTCATGCACACTTGCAGGAAACCCCTTCCAGTGGTTGCACACGGCACGCAGCACTACAAGGCTGCAGCACGACACACACACGTAGCCTGTGATGTAGGAGGATGATGACAGGAGAGAGGAGGAGGCGAGGGGGGAGGGGGACATAGCCATTGAGCGCGCCGAGTGAGAGAGTGAGTGAGCGAGAGGAAAAGGGCAGAGGGAGCGTGAGCGAGTGAAAGGGTGAGATAAGCAGAGATAGCAGCATCTCTTGAGCGCATTCGGCTTGCAGCAGCTCAGGAGGCAGGAAGGCAAGGTAGAGGGGGGAGAGCACCAGCACCTCACCAAAGGGGGCGACACCACACCTCTCTCTCTCTCAGACACACACTCTCACACGTCACGCATTTGTCAGGAGGCGTGAGGCTCAGGAGGAGGAACACCATATACATGCGCGCTATTCTGCTGGCTTAGCTGCGCTTTGGAGAGCTGTCTCTTGAAGACTGGACCAGAGCTGTATCCATCGCTTCATCCATCCTGTCCTTCCTTCCTGCTTTCCATTCCTCCAACACAGAAGCAGCTCTCCTTCACCCACCCCTCGACCATTTGGACTGATTTGCTCTCTGTCATTCATCTAACCTCTGATCTCTCTGTAACCATCTCTGCCCGTCTCTGCTTTCACTCCATTCAGCCAAGAAATTTAAGAGACACATTCTAACCGACCGACTGAGAGACCGACCTTTCAACTGCAATCATGAACTTCCTCCGGCGCCGTCTCTCTGACAGCAGCTTCATGTCCAACCTGCCCAACGGCTACATGACAGACCTCCAGAGGCCTGACCCACCTGCTCCTCCTCCCCCCACTGCGTCCTCCCCTTCCCAGCAGGGTGCAGACCCAACCACGGCGACCGCCCTTGCCCTGTCCCCGACCAAAGCTCCAGCACCGTCCCAGGCGCCAGCCAGCTCCCCCGCAGCTCAGGAGCGGCGTCTGAGCCAGCTGGCTCAGCAGCCTCAACAGGCCCAGTCCTCCTCCTCCTCCGGTGGTTCCTCTGGCTTCTTCAGCTCCTTCAGCTCCATCACCAACGTGGTCAAACAGACGGCTGCGTCCGCCGCCGGGTTTGTGGAGCAGTCGGCTACATCTCCCTCCCTCTCCAAGAAGTTCAAGATCCTGTTGATCATTGATGAGCCCCAGCATGAGTGGTAAGTGTTAAGACGCAAGTGACTTTAATGATAGGTTGAGTGTTGTCCAATTGACTAGTGGGAAGTTGATGTGGTCGCTGGTTGTGTTAACTGGCACACTCTGAGTTTTTGGGATGCTCTACAGATTTGGAGTAAAAAATGTTTGGTTTATAGTTAGCCAGATGGAACATGATTTACTGTTCATTCGAAAAAGCTAATTTAAGCGTGGGTGCATTGGCCTAATGCTGACTGACGTGTGATTGATTTTAATCGTGTCATGAATCCTTATGTCTTACTCTCTGTTTTTTTGTTTGTGTTCTATGTGTCTGTATTAAAATGTATTCTCTCCTCTCACTGAAGCTGCTCCCAAAATAGAAATAGCTCTATTAATCCAAACAGACAGGACATCTTTTCTCTGGGGTTTGGATTCACACATCCCACCACCCAGCACTCTGTCACCTGCTTCTGTTTTTGTGTGTTTATGTGAGCCTTTATGACGCCAAGTGCTTCCATCCCTTGACAGCACAAGCTGGCACGATATTATCCTTATGCTATCAACTCATACATCATACACTGTCATACAAGAGCATGTAGCTCTGAATAAAACATCGCCCTCTACAAGTGAAATTTAAACCTTTGCCTCTGTAATAATGTTGCTATCCCACTCGCTGCTTTCTGCTCCTGCAAATCATATTTTCAGGCTATAAAGGTTCACTGTGTGGATGTTGATGATGGATTTTACAGCCGTTCATTGCTGTCATTATCTCAGTGTAGTTTCATCTTGTCAGCCTTGTATTGGATGGCTATGGGATAAAGTGGCGGCCGCATTAGACACACCCTAACCCTGTAACCTTTTCAATTTAATGGACGTTCTGGAGTGTTTGTCAGATGGCAATTATTGTTTAGTATCCCACATGAAACTGAGTGTGTTTACTGTTGCAAACAATGTGATATGTTCAAAAGCATAGCAGAGAAAGTGAGTAAGTAAACCTTGAGTTGAGACGGTTGCTGTTTCCAAGGTCAAGAATTAAGTGGCATTAAGGACGAGACCTCCTAAAGGGGCTCATTAAAAGTTTGAACATCTACAGTTCAATGACAACTGAACAAACTTGATCTGCTGATGAAGACTGTATAATATGGTCAAAAGCTCCAGAAAAGCAAGTAAGTGGACCTTTAGTTGAGATTGGTTTGGCAACTTTGCATGGGCTTGGGGATGATGATTTTGGAAGCTGACTACTCTGTTTGGTAGTTGAGTGGAATGAATTTCCAATTCTAGTTGAGTAAATCTTTGACATATAAATATATTTAAACATGAAGACGTCCTTCTTTGCAACCCTGTCTAGCTGTCTGACACTGAGATTTAAAGCTGGGGTAGGCAAAATCTGTGCAACCTAGGCAAAACCTTCCGCCTCTCTCTGCTGCCTCGTATCACTCCGCTAAGTCCCTCCCACCAAACCCATAACTTCGACCAGCAGCAGAAGGAATCAGTTCCCCCGCGAAACCGTATCCCTCGTAGGGCTCGCTCTCCACGGCGTGAGCTTCACCAAGACCGTGGTCCCTCCTGCCGCGACTTGTCTTCTCAAAGACGCCCCTCCAGCGCTTTGCGGCCGCAGAGCAGAGTGCCCCAGGCTTCAGAGGCAGCTGCAACGCCGTCCAACAGCGGGATGAGAGGCTAGTACACCACACACACACCACTGTCCCCCCTCAAGAGTTATTCCCCACTGTTTGTCATCATGCCTCTTTGCCACTCATCGTTACGAGCGCCATGGCATCGAACATAATGAGCCTGAAGCTCTGTGTGGAGCCGGGACGTGTTTTGTACTATACGCCACTGCAGGCAAAGGAGGTGTTGGAAATTTATCACAAGTTGCAGGACTTTCGGCAGGATTTTCCCCGTCTGAAGGGACGTGTACGCGCTTCTGCTCTTGTAGCTTAGCCAATATGAACTGAAATAACCTGTGATTGGCTAAAGTCTACCGTCACAGGCTAGGTTTTCTGAGGCATGAAAACAGTCAAGGGGGGGGGGGGGGCTGAAGTAGAGGTTTGCTCTCAGACCACTTGAATTACAATATGCTGCACAGTTAATATGGCGTTTTTGCCCAATGACGCCAAAAGAAAACTGCCTACCCAACCTTTAAGTGTCTGCAAAATGTAAAATGCAAATGCAACTAAATGCTTTGTCACTATTACCTATTTTGGCACAAATTCCATTATCTTTAAATGGGTATTGTACAGCAATCTGTATTACTGGCATCTGTTTTGAAATAAACTGGTGCCATGTACCATTGATTAAGTAACGTGTGAGTTACAGACACTGATGCATAAAATGGACTGAATGCTTTCCACCATTTAGTGCAGTGGATATTATTTCCAACACAATCAGCCCAGGATTATCTCTATAACGGTGCATTACGCATGTGTGGATACGTGCATGAGTGCTGAGGTTCCACTACACTGTGCTGACTGAATGTGACCGGCAGCTCTACATTATGGTAATCCTGTATCACTTGCTGTGAGTGTTTTGGTGGCTTATGATTGGATGGCTGCCACCATCGTGATGTGGCGATGTCTGAATGTGAGACACTGCAGCCTATAATCAGATAAGAGGTGCTTTACATGGCTTTACTCAATGCCGTCCTGCTTTCACAAAATACTTAATGACCATACATCGGAACTGCATATACGTCTGGATATAATATGCTTTTTCAGACTCTGAAATTTGAATTGTAAATCAAATCTGAATGGAAATAGATTAAGAGAAGTTTGGGTTTACTACCTCTTTGCACCTGCCGAACACAAGTGCCAACTACTGTACATAGCAAACAAAAAACAAAAAACATTTGAGATGTTTTCCCGACATAGTAGCTGCCTTTTTACGGCCATATTGTTACAGTTTAAAATCACTGTAGCCTCTCATGGTCCATTACAATCATTGTAAGTGATTTGTAACCACCACTAACAACGTGGTTTGTTTGACTTACATGATGTACTGGAGTTTTACAAAGAGGGGGATACGATTACTCTACATTTGGGAGACATAGTATGTGTAGGAGTAGATATTAAGTGAGTTTGCAGTGGCTGCTAATCCATGTTACAATACAAATGTGTGCCAAGTGAATGCTGTAAAATATAATGTATAGATGTAGCCATTGTGGAAACTTGCACAATGGCTTGCTAGTTCCTAAATCCTGAAATACAAATACCAGTTTGCTGCAGGACAGGGGCAACTTCTATGATGCCAAGTAATTAATATAATTTAACATTTAAGAAATGTAACGTGATGAATTTGAAACTTCGCTGGCATTGTGTCCAGAGGTTTTCCCATTTTGCTTGCAAACAATATTTCATCCAAAGAGCTCAACATAAATATTAATGTTCATTCTTTGGTGGGGGGACGCTTGCAGACAGAGCTTTCCCTAAAGCATCTGGGCCAGAGAGACATTTGCTAAATGATATTGATTTTCCACTCAGCAAAGAGCGGGGCTCTCAGTGATATAACTTGGAAAACAGAAAATCCCCCCTCTGTAATGATTCTGCATGTCGTTCACATCAAGGTGATATTCTGATCAATCAGAAACGAGAGGACATGCTTGTCTGTTTGACATTGCTGGTATCTGCACACACAAAAATAAATAGGTTTTTAAAGTTTTTGATGGGTAGAATTAGCCTGAAGCCAGACTTCTATTTGGTGATCTTCATCATCATGAAACTTTTATCCTTCATTTCATTTTGAATGACATCACAAAGCTCATGTGCAAAATGAGCGCACGTTTGATTTCTGAGATTTAAGATGCCATCAGTTGGAAGGAACAGTTATAGCTACTACTTTATGTTACATTTTATTCATTTGGCAGACAAGTCTTTGGTCCAATAAGTGCATTAAATCTGGCCCAGAGCGTTTTCAGCCAGTGACAGAAGATGGGCAGTGACTCTGCTGTTCTGACTTCAGTGGGGAGTTCATGCTAAAGCTGTTGGGCAAACTACTACTATAACTTCTGTGCATGATTTAGAAACTCTAACAGCCCCTCGTGAAATGTATGTTTATTTGTGTTTGGTTTATAAACCAAATATAAATTAATTTTTCACATTTGGTATATAAGAAGTTTCTATGAAACAAACCCACTTTATAATGCCACTAAGTACCAGACCACTTGTCTAAGAATCTAATACCAACAGGGCCATTTTACAGCCACGCTAATGAATTACAAGCCAAAGTTTGATGAACAGATTGATTGAAGGCCTGTCATTTTCATCTGTCAATTACAGTTAACTGAAACGCCCTAATAAATATTCCTCAATGAGGCTTTTACTCTCTCTTGCTCTGTCTGTCTTCTTTTAGTGCTTTGTACCTTCATTCACCAAATGAAGGTACATTTTCCCCAAAATAAAGACTTCCTCTATTCTCTAATTTAAACTTCCTTTTCTAAAATCCATCTAAACTTTGCATCTTGAAATAGACGAAATTAGCATTAAATGTGCATTTGGCATGCATTGCTAACTGAGGGAAACTAGATATGCAGTTACAAACGTACCGTATCTCTAAATAACGCTGGCATCTCCTTTAAAATACTATCTGGCAGTTGCATAAGCAACCACAGGTACCATGACTCTCTCTGCATCTGACAGCTCATTCTCTGAGCTCTCAAATATCGACTGTGCTACTGTGATGGCTTTCTCTGACTGTGCCACAGAAAGAGACCGCAATGGGAGTCCAGCAATAAAGCTGCGAGATAAAAGAGTGAATGTTTTTTTTGCAGGCAATTCAGAATGTGAGTGTGTGTGTGTGTGTGTGTGTGTGTGTGTTTGAGTAGCCTCATGTAGTCCTTATGTAACAGACTCGAGCCCATTGCGGTGGGTGGGACAGTGTCCTCCAGGGCCTTTCAAGGTGATGTTGGCACAGAGGGGCGGACTGAGGAAGACAGAGGGAGAAGATCTGGGAATCTCCCTTTATCGCTTTTTCTGGTTGTCTGGATGTGATACTCTTTCCTGTTTGTCTCACCCTCTCTCTCTCTATATATATATATGTGTTTTTCTCTTTCCTCTTTGCTGCCTCTCTCTGCCTTTTATCATGACAGTATCTCTGTGTGTGGCTCCAGAGAAAGTGCTCCGGGTTCACGATGTGATGAAGTAATGAGAAGAGACGTGGTGATTCAGCAGTTTCAGCCCAAAGGCCACATCTGCTCTCTTTCCTTTGCTCACTATATCTGTCTACATCTCTATCACTCCCCCTTTTTGCTCTTCCTTTCTTTTGTTTTGTTCCTTCCTTTCTATTTATCTATTTAGGATGTACTCTGCAGTTTCTGTCTCAGTACCAGTGAGTGCATTTCCCACCTATATTGCATAAATACCCATCAGAGGAGATTATTTTGGACTGTTGACTTTTGGCTTGACTGCAAGTTGATGACAGTTCTCCGACGAGTGGGGGCTGATGGTGAATGTCACCCTATTGCCCTTTAACTAAGCTTTAACTGGTTGGTGTTTTAAGGCATAATGACCAGTCGACAAGCAGCAACATTTGAAACTGCTTCACAGAAGTGGTGGGAGTATAAACATTATTTTAATGAGTTATTCTTGCAAAATTCAGTCATTTTCCCACAAACTGACTGGGAAGCATCATCACAAAAAAATAAGAGAAAAAAATGCACCATATTTCTGTTTCCTGTAGTTACACAGCAGAAAACGTGTTGTTTTTATTGACTCACTCACATTTTAAGTGCGATGACAATGACCTGAATTGAATGTAAACAACATGTCTCCATCGACATGTCACACATACACACGTACATAAATTCACAAGCACCTGGCTTCTCTGTTTCTATTTTCTGTCATCTAATTATACACGATACGATATTTCCCACAGAATTCAGCATTTTTTGGTGATATACTGTTCCTCGTTTCTGCTGACTGAGTTTACTATAGAACTGTGTTTTGGGAATAAAGCAGTTCATTGTAAAAGGTTTGCTAAACTTTTACTTTGCACTCTAAATAAACACACCCACGTGCACTACACTGCATACACTATACACAGCAAACAGGTCAGATCATTTTCAAGGGTGCTTGTGATTTCTGCTGGTAGTAGGTTTGACTTCATGGCAGTGATTAGGAATTATCGGTGACATTACGGGTCTCAGCTGCAGGTCACATTTCCACACACACACAGGCTGAGAACTGACCTTATTACAGCCGGCGGCAATGTCATGTTGACTTTATAAGGTCCTCCCGATGTCTTGTACCTCTCAGCTGTTGTCATACTAGACCAGTGGCATTTTCAGCCCAAGGGATGATACAGAGACAACGCCAAGGTAAAATGTGTAACCTTGTAATTTCCAAAATAGGACTTGATACTTTTACAAGTTCAAAACTTGGTTGTTGTGTTGAAAGTATGTGTTTAAACCTGTTTTGGGGTTCAAACGCGACTGAAAAAGAAGAAAAACGAAAAGCATTTATCATTTACTCTCCATTTCTTTTTATCTCTCTATTTATCTATTTAGGATGTACTCTGCAGTTTCTGCCTCAGTACCAGTGAGTGCATTTACCACCTATATTGCATAAATACCCATCAGAGGAGATTACCTGTTACTGTTTTCTGTTGGTTTGACTGCAGGTTATCATTTTCACTTATGCAGCTTTCATGATTAGCATTTTCTAATATGTTTATGTATTCCATAATGTCTCTGTGAGGAATTCCTAAGTAAACAGAGGGCTTGTGCTTGCTCAGGCTATCAGTGAATGCAGATTTGTGGCACTGGCTATGTCAATATCGACTTACTAATAACCAGCATTAAGAAGAGCTTTTATTGTCCCTGAGGCCTGAAGGACTAAAGATGACCCATGACATTTATGTCAAGAAAAGCAGTTAACCTTTTAGCTAATTTGAATGCGACAGGAAGGAAAACATCCCCTCTGTGTATTGGTAAGTATGTATGTTTCCCATTACTTTTTCATGACATTGATGTTTTTTTTCACGCTCTCAACTGTGGCAGGCATTTTGTAAAGACAATTAGATAAGCACAGCACTTACTGCCTGTGCTATCTCCATAAATTTACACCTCAACAGGCTGTTAAGCTAAAAGAGCCAAACAGCTTGAGGGGATTTATTCCAAAAAATTTGATCTATCCAAGGAGCCACAGACAGCAGTATAGTGTGAATAGTGTCTATAGTGTGACGGTGTGAATGAATGGTTAAGCGATTGATGCCAAAGCAAAGCTAAGGAAGAATTTACACCTACAGTATTAATAAAATTGCACTCTATTTGCGCTCCATTTAATAAAATTATACTCAATAGTACTTTTGTGGGGCAGTTTTAGCATGTACAGCCTAATGAAGACAGCCTGTTAGCTAGTTACTGTACGTTAGCTAACATATTAGCTGTTGTTGCAGTCCTACTCATGTCCTAATCTGACTATTTTTCCTCACATTATCACCACAGTTTTTTTGTGAAATTCCTGCTCCTTGTGAAAAAGAAAACATTTAAAATGCCAGAATCCCGGAAAAATAGCTGACAGATGGTGGGAGCAGCACTAACAATAGCTAACACGTTAGGTAACTTGGCTAGCTGAAAACTGTTTTTGTCCATTGAAAAGACAAATATAATGCCTATAATGCTGATCTTATAATTCTGTTGTATTGTTTGCCAGCATTCTTTTGTTTTTTTAAAATGGGGAATACCTCGTTGGATAAAGACATTTTCCATGTATGTTTTGTTATTATGTATGCTCTATATGTCTAATTTATATCTAAATGGAGGCTTATACTGTATAATATTGATCGCTGAGAAATAGACAGGTGCATTCAAGTACAAAAAAATGACACCTCAAAAAGTAAGCTCAGGCAATGATTAATACTTAAAATGTGATCAAAATATGTCTGTAATATACTTTTAAACAATTTAAGCGAGGATATCATGCTACCCTCACAGGGTGGAAACGGAATATGTTGCAGAGTAAATGTATGTAAGTGCTGCACTTCAAAGTGCATTTTATGCACTTTAATTATTGCTAATGAGGTAAAAAAAAATCTACTTATTTCCAATGATAAGGGTATCAGGTGAAAGAGCAATGCCCCATAAGACATGCAAAATATTTCAGTTTGTTTTTTATTATTTAATCTTGCATTTTGACCTTAGTCTGATTGTAGCACGCAGACCTCCTCAGTCCTCTTCTGTTAAATGGCCTCTTCAGGATGATGATGAGGCACTACTAATGAGCAACTTATTGCCAGGGCAGTTCTGTATAGATGCATCTATTGGAGCCACTACACAAAAGCTGTGACTATTTTTTACTCTGTCATAACATAAGATATTTGCATTGAATGTAAAAGTCAATTTTAGGAGACCCAAGTAAAGTAGAGTTTAGTAGAACTCAGAACTTCTATCATAGGAAACCGTTTGCTTTATCAGTCAAGATAAACTAGAGGTGATGAGATAGTCTGGCTCATTGTGTCCTCCTATAGCTGTGTATGCTCCAATGGACTGATTGGCCCACAGAATGACCTTTACTCTCTCGTACAACAATATAGAGAAACTGGAATGCTATTAAACATGTACAAGTATTAACAAATTCAGTCAGGACAAAATGCAGACATATCTGCATCTCTCTGACATTATTAAATCCTACTGGCTCCCCGCAAAGGTGAATGGGAAGAAAATAATATTTAATATAGACTTTCTAACTTTCATTGGACCAAATGGTTGAAATTGTGATCATTCAAAGAAAAAAGTGTTTGTGAGGCTCAGAAAAAACGTGCTTATACTGTAGCTGTTCCACAGGGTTGAAAAGCCTGTCATCATACAGAGGCGGGAAACGTGATAATCATTTAAATCTGATTATCACGTTTCCATCCTCGGAGCACATTTTCAGACCGCCTCTCGTGGAGGGAGAAGAGAAAGGAAAGAGGACTTAAGGGAGTTCAAACCATGCCAGCTTTCTCTCCTCCACACACCTGGCCAATAGCTGTGTGAAGTGGCGTGAATGTTGGATTGTCAATATCGGAAAGTTACAATTGTTAGATGCAGCTCTCCCAATTCCGACATTGAAAAGGTGGGGAAAGGCGGGATTTCCGAAGCTGTTTAACCATCCGACAAGCACTTCTGTTGAAGCTTACTGGCCCCTGAAGCCCCCAGGAGCAGTGCTGGGCTGTGAGGCGCTTTTGGCGTAGTGGCCACAATCAGAATACTGTATCAAGTCACATGGCCCAAACAGACTTTTTCCCATATACACAATCAATACAAAAGAAAGAATAAGACATGGTAGTGTTTTTCCGGGCATCAAAAACACTCTGAAGTGACTCTCATGGACTGTACTATCACAACTTGAGCCATTATTTCCAATAAAAATTAAAAAGTCTCAAATATCTGCATTCATAAATCATTTTCATGCCATCAGTGTGTGCTGTGAGTCAGCAGGAAGTCGTCTGGTTCAGCCAAAGAATGAGCCCACGTGCTCAATGGGCACAAATGCAAAAGCCTGACTTTTTCAGCATACGGGCCTGGTGAGCAACTTTCATTGGATTGACATTACTAACTGTGTTGTCACAGGTGCAACATGATAATAGATTCTCTTATGACCTTATGTGTTTCAGCAACAAGGAAGTGCACACGTGTGTCTACACGGGAGGTGGGAATGTGTTGCGTTGTGTAGATTGACACCTGATGCTTGATATTTGCTACATATTCAGCAAATATCTGACCAGTTTTATAATGTACAATGTGAAGGACTGCCAGAGCTGGAAGAGTCTTTCTTCAACAGCAGTCTGACAAACATCTGCAGCGTTAATTACATCAGTTCTCCCACACAGCAGTGGGATCAGCTGGTCATGTTGTTGTTACTATAGTCATGGTGACTGATCAGAGTGTGTTGGTATTTGTGTTTTATTATGTGTTTACAACATTATGATATCATAACAGAGAGTGTGACCGTCCAAAACGTGTGCTTATACAATATTTCTTCATCCAAAACACAGAGTCATAGTGGAGACTCATTTGGTTTTAGTTACAATATTACACACAGTTTTTCTATGACGTGACTTATTATTGAACAAATCAATAATCAGCTGATTATTGAAAATCATGTGATAATATATGTATATTTCATATATATTCTTTTTGTTTTGTTATTGCAAATAATGTTAATAACTTAATAACCTGCATCATCGTAATGATAACTTAAGCATCAGAGCTCTTGAATATTTTCATCATAGAAACTTTGAGTTACTGCTGCGACAGACAGTAAGCTAGTTGAGCTAGTTGTAAACAAAACTTTGCACCAAAGATCATTATTTTAAATGATACAAATTCATAAATTTACAGCCACAAGTTCAGCAGGCTGTAGATTCTCCACAAGGTTGAGTTGTTAGCTGTCAACTAGCTTTTTCTTTGCGTCCATCCTTACCGAGGACATTGCTGTGAATCAGCAAAAATGCAGGTGTGTTTGCTGTCACAAAGTGTGTATGTGAAAAGGGTAACATCCTACCTGTCTTCCTGCTACTGCTGAAAATGAAAAATATCTTTTTAACAAGAGGAAAACGGCTGCTCAGTTCCGTTATAAAAAAATGGGCCGGCTAACTATTGTGCCAGCATTATGTTGCATTAAGGCCAATCGGAATTGTAACTGCAATTGTAATTAGCAATGTGGAACAATTAGCAAGTTCAATAACTTGTGGTTCAAATCACTTATGTTCTATTACATGTTTTCTGCCCTATGTAGTTTTTTTACAAGCTGAGTAAATTAGCCAGCAATCACATTCAGTACAATTTTTAATAATAGTGGACCACAAAACTCTTGGTGAATTGGCGTGTCATGATGATGATAATGATGATACGGTGAACAGAATAATAATTTTTCATTAAGTTTGTCTTAGTTATATATTTGATTTTAGGGAATTTCGGCATCATATTTAAGCTCCAAATTCATTCAGATTAAGGTCTAATGAGTGTTTTTTCCCGTGTGGAAACATGAGTGGTATGACAGGTCTGAACCACTCATGAATTTTGAGAAAATTCTAAGTTCAAGAAAATTGTTGAATGTCACAAATTCTCTTAAATGACTCGTATGTGCCACTTAAGAACGAATTTGTCCATACGAGTGGTTCTTACACGAGGCCCAGTGTTCCTTGTGGCCAGCAGCTTATGCCATTAAGTTCTACTCTAATTGTACTGTAAGTACACATAATTTGATCAGCTCAAGAATAGTGCAATGCAATAAGCTGACTGGGCGAGGGCACTGTACAGATCTTTGGATAGAAGCACCTACCTAATGGCATATACAGTAAGTCTGCAGTGTGATTAAACACAGAGCTGAGGCCTTTCCAAATTAATTCTGAGGTTTGGTGATTTCCCTCTGGCAGAATTTAGATGAGAGTCATGTCTGCTCGGTATCCCTTTTGACTGCGGGCTGTGAGAAGAGTAGCCCACCTTTGTTTGTCCTCCATTAAGCTAGGGTCGATGTGCAGCACTGTTAGTTTTTGGAGTCAGCAGGGAAGAGAGAAGGTGGAGGGAAAATGAGCTCAGCAGAAGGAAAGATTGTCCATCCATAACCATTAGCTACTTATGGTGTATAACAAGGAGCTGTATCAAATAGGGCTACAGGCGTTTCTTTAACTATCTCAGTGTCTGTTGCTCTCTCCCCTCCTTGCTTTCTCTCGCTGTCTCAGTTCAATCCATATAATGAGAGGCTGCAATCCATCAAAGGATCAGATGGGCTAAAGTCAGTCTGAGCCACTGGCTGCACGGCTCACTACTGAGTCTGACTCTTGGTGTTGCCCACACATTAGTTGCCAAGCGGGATGTTGTTTTACAACAAAAGGTTGGATACAGTCCAAGACATTTCCTATGCCTAGTATTTATGTGACCAAGAAGTGTTTCGAAATACATTATCTCTTTTATTGGGCCGCAATGACAGCATCAACAACACATGGTCACATACCACAATAAAACAGGACCTGAGGGGCAAGAGAAGACGCAATTATTTAAAACATTTACGTTCCTCTGGCAAACCTTTTTGAATAGTGGTATTTGATATGAAGGCAGTGTTTTCAAATTAATTGTATATTATTATTATTATTATTATTCCAAGCCTCATGTGCAAATGCAGTTTTGCCAAGTTCAGAACAAACTCTGGGGACAATCGAGATTATCCATCTCAATTATTTAGTATAATGTGAGTTAGACACAAGAGAAAACATATTTTATCCTCTAAAATCTGACTTTAACTTTTAATTGTTGATATTAGATTATTATAGAGATATACTGTATATGGAAATGCGGCAATTTCTGACTGAGTTATTGTACACAATATGAGAATGCTTTGGCTTTTGCTTTTGGCTTAAACAGTGTATAACTTGACAAATTGAGGCACTTCATCATATTGATGCAGAAAAACAGTAAATCTAATACTGTCAAAATCTCTGCAGGTTGACTCACAGTATACCTTCGTATCACCCTAACCTCACTGACATGAAATTATAAGCTTTGACAGCATTTGAAAGGTGAGGTTCTTCAGGGGCTGATGGTACACTGTAATATTAATCAGATAAAGTGTTTTGTGAAAGAAGAAGTGGTTTGGATAATGAGATAGCTCTGACCTTGGTACTACAGTGTTTTGTCATCACTTTGTGCAGCAGGCTACATGCCATCAACAGAGAGGACATAAAATACCACACAGCAACAGGGAAACTGCAGACCCTTCACATATACTGGTATACAATACAGGAGCTGTCTCCCACCTTTCATCCATGCATCTGCCAAATGTAGTGTCAGCTGAAACCTGTTCCTCTCTCAATTGTTGTAATAGCCAGACTGAAATGCCACATTGTAAACATGCTGTTTCTCTAAAGTGAGCAGACATAGAAAGAAAATATTTTTTACAGTAATGGCTCTAGTAATGACAGCAGCATTGGAGACAGCAAGTGGAAAGTGGGACAAGCTGAATCTAGCTGTGACTTTAAACTCAGTGAGGCCTGATTCGCTAGCAAGGCTTTTAGGGTTTTAGCCAGCTGTAGCATAGTGTCAAATTATAATTCTCTGAGGTCTTAAATGGCTCAGTTGACCATATGGTGTAAGGTGCAGTGGTGCATTTTGGCAGGAAATACAGCACAGTTGACACAAACACAGACACACACACATATTTGTACTTCTCACATAATATAGCACCAAATCATAATCTTAACCACTGCAACTACATGCCTTACCACAACTTTTACTCTTCTGCCCTCTCTATGCGTGTAGGTGCACAGCTATGCAGCGAGCTACACACACTTCCAATAAACGTTGAAGACAGCATCTAGCCTTTTGGAATGTTGTAATAGCAACACATTAGCTTCAGACAGCTAGCACAATGGCTAGCTTTTGTTAGCAGTAAACTGATCCCAGAAAAATCTACCTAACAAATCAGACATCAACAATCACAAAACAACTATAATAAAATAGTACTCACTGATAATGCTCCAACAAGGGTATTTGCGGAGTAAATAAAAGATGTCTGTCTGTATTTGTTTGGTCACAGATCTGACAAAATGGTGGATGTAACAATGTCAGTTAAACTGCTATGGAACTGTGCCAGTAGTGGTTGCTACTAGCAACAGAATGTTGGGTTGAAACCAACTGCTAACTAAAACCTAAATCTAATCTTAACCCTAAAACCAAGCCTGATTAATTTGTGCGTCCTTGTGAAGCTTGTTGACATTGTAACTGCTTCGCAAACTGGATAACCAGACAATAAGTTAGTGTAACACAGTTGTTTAAGGGAACATATTCGTACCACACCCTCCTGTCTCCTGTCTGCAAACCATGCTGCATCTCTTTTGTGGAACAGTATATACTCTGGCAGAGCAGGAATATATAAAATTTGATAGTGTGACACAGATAATACATAGCTTCTTCCATTTCGTACTCTCCAGTTCTCTCTGTTTCCTCAAAGGTCAACTCTGTCAAGACGGTTTGTAATTGGTCAAGAGTACAAATTCATGTGCCAAAGTTCACCAAAGCTGAACTCTATGCAAAAGCACCGGGTAATTTACTTAATCTCCACAAGTGAATCCACTGATCGCTGCAATTCCATTGAAATAATCGGATTTAATCCCAAAATGTTGCTGTTATAAATGCTGGTGTGACTGAGCCCCGAACCTTCAGACGGCCCTTTGAAGAAGAGAACTGCCTAAAATGTCCTCACTTTCCAGAAATGTCCTGAATCTTTTAAAATCTAAATTTCAAATTGGGCCTCAACATTACACAAACACGCACAATAACCCTCTTTTATTCACTGTTTGTCTCTCCCTCCCTTACATACATACACACACCACAAATGGTGCATAGCCTGTGTAAGTGTCAAACTGTCAATATGGAGACACCGCAAACTGCAAAGGCCAAGCGGGAGATCGCTTACTCTCGACTCTCCGGTACACACAGTACACACACTCACACACATGCACACACTCATATGAACATACTCACACGCAAATAAACCCTCATATGCTCATACTGTAATACAATGATACATGATGTTGTATCAGCCGTGTAACTGTTAACTCAAACCTACTGTCAGATGAATCAAAAGGCACTCCAATTTTGTGTTCTCACTTATTTCCAATCAAGACTATTTGACTATTTGAATGTAATTTATAAAATAAGAAATTTGAGAGGTAATATTTAAAAAGCTATATAAAATATATACATTACAGTACCTAAGACTATATGAGTGAATTGTGCAAATATTTGTGGAAAAGAAGTCCAGTAGTGCAGCACTGGCAGCCATGATGTGTCAACTATATATAATACAAGTATATGTATGAATAATAAGTACAATATACATAATAATATAATAAAGTATATAATGTTATATAAACTCTTTTTTGGGATTTTCCATTTTTCTTTTTTTTAAATATTTGCTGTAGATGTCACAACTCAACCTTATTTGTCCTCCTGCCTCTTTTCAGTCATTTTTCTAACTGACAGTTATTCATTGTGTCTGCAAACAGAGGCCTTATAAATCAATGGTAAAGTAACTGACCTACTGTATGTGATAGCTGGGAGCGGATGTCACTACACCTTTAACTATCCTCTAAAGGAATAATTACCGCTACACCAAAGAGATTAGGAGAGAAGAAGGGATGAGTCAAAGATGCTTTTTTTTTTTAACGTGAAAACTAATTGTGGGGGCTGCTTTCTGTTCTCTGTAGATAAAAGTGTGCGTGTGCGTGTGTGTGTGTGTTTCCATATGTGCATGCACTGTAGGTGTGGGTTTGTGTGGGTGGATTTGCGGCGACTGACTGTGTGTGATGTCGTGCTGAGTGCTGCCTTCTGCATATAGATCCACCATTCATTCACATGCTTGCATTTCACACAGGGCGAAGTCACATGACTTGTCTAAGCAAGCACTTTTCTAAAATGGCTTAAAGAATTATGGCAGGAAAATGTCAACATTTAGCTAAACATGTGTGCCTGTGCGTGTGTGTGTATGTGTTTGCATGTGCAGAGTGTGCTGCCAATGAGTCGTGACCAGAAAATATCTTCCTTCCTGAGCACGTCTCAAAACACCCACATTGAGGTTTTGCTGCTGCCGATAGGGAGCTGCAGTATACTGGGCTGCGCGTGTATTTGCTTGCTTTGCTTGCTTTGTGTGATGTAGCAAGAGCAAAGGGCAGAGAAGAAGCTCTGGTGAAACAGTGGCTAACTCCAACACCGCAGGAATCCAAACATCGACCTCCGACTGGCAGTACACCAACTCTTAAGGCAGTAGTGATGAGGCTTGATTGGCCCCATCATCTGCTTGCAGCTTCCTCCTCACAGGTGGTGCAGCTGCTGTGGAGGTCAGGTTTTTCTGGAGCGATGCTGCTGGCCTTAAGAAACCCTATGGTTTAACCCTCTAGAGTGCAATAGCAAGCAGTTCATCACGGACAAGACAGATGTGGAGTGGTCCTCGGGGTCAGACCAAGGTCCTGCCTGTTTAAAGATCCACATTTCACTTCATTGACTTTAGGCCACCAGACAAGACCTGCGCACTGTGCCTTATATATCGCCTCTCTCAACCTGCTGGGTTTATCAAATCCATCCTTATCCTTCTTAACCCAGTGGCTATAAAGTGTCACTCACTGTTACACCGTGCATTTCCCTGTGACAAAGAGCCATAATAAAACATAATAAGAGCCCAGAGGGGAAAATCCTCTTAAAGTTAAATTATTTCTTGTCAGCTGTGGGGCAGTGTATTATGTTTCTCAAAATCTTGTTCTGGGGCACCTTTAGGATAGGCACATTTGGAACTGTAAGTAATTTTGGGGCAGTTCATTGCTTTTTTTCCATGTAATGGACTGGTTTTTGAACATGGTGGGCAGATGGAAGAAGATCCAGCCACCATCCAGCGGTCACTTGATGTCAGAAATCATCACACTGGCTGGCACACGTTCACCTCCACATCTCTACTCCTCATCTGTTGAGAGAAAAGAACTCCACACTCCATACCATTTCCTTTTATATTTTTTGATCAGTAATAAGTACAGTACAGTTCTAAACAATGTTATTCCTCTTGTATTATGAGCTGTAACTGCTGTAGAGCCACAACGATTAGTCGATTAATTGGACTTGATCCTTACTTGGCAACTATTTTGATAATTGTTTAGTCATGCAAGTCATGTTTCAAGCAGAAGTGCTAAAAAATGCACTCAAATGTAAATATTTCTTAGGTTTTTTTGTCTTGATCTATGATATTAAACAAAATATTTTGGGTGTTGGACTGTTGGTTGGAAAAAACAAGGAATTTGAATGTCAACATGGGACATTTTTTATACTGTTCTCTGACATTTTATGGACCAAACGATGAATCGAGAAAATAATCAGCAGATTAACCGATAATGAAAATAATCCTGGGTTGCGTGTTGTCTTTTTTTCCTATGTATTTCACCATTAGGATTATTTCACTTTTCTACTGACTATTATTTCACTGTGAATCTACTTGAATCTGGCTTGGAAGGACATACCTCAGATTCAGGGAGTTGTTTGGCTTTTGCACTCGGCGTCATATTCAACAGCCTTTGCGAAAATGCCAAATTTGACATCAAAAGGAGTAAACTGGTTTCACATGCAACTTTCACATTTGGCTACAGAACTACTGAATCCTATTTGACGTTATCAGACTTCAGCCGTTGCTGATTAACAAGGCAATTAAAAGAGCTACAAGTCCTGCAGACAGCAGAGGTCAGGGAAAATAAATGTTGCTCGATCCCCTGCGACACTGATTTTGGTTTATTAGTGTTCATTTAGCAGAGGCTAGTGGAATCTCCTCTGCAACAAATTACACTATTAGGTATTCCCTCTCAAGAAGCCAACGTTTTCATAATGACTGACTGACTGATTTTAAGGTGCATAATCTGTATTTATCAACTCCATCTGCTGAGAAAAAATTGTGTGATAGGATCAAAACCTCTACAACACATGCACATGTTTTTCAAAGTTGACACCAGGTTGATGTGTGCTCCCTGATCTGTTTGGAGGCTACTGAATCTTATATTTCTGATAAAGGCTAATGTCAAATTTTTGATAAAGGCTAATGTGTATCAAAACAGTTTCAGAAGGTTATTAGCTGAAATAAGTTCTGTTGTCAGTAGCTTCAGGAACTTTATACGTGAAAAGCAACGAGTGCACGAATGAACACTAAAGGAATACCATAAAAATATTACAATTAAATATTACAGTTTATTTCTACACTGATTTTCTTGTGGACAAAATTCACACTGGTCTGTGAAGAAAATGTACTGTGAAAAAAATGACACCATCTGAGGTGTCTGGAGTCATTTATATATATATACATTGGTGTAATTAAAATTATAACACACAAAGGTGTGATTTTTGACAAAACTGTATTTTTAGTCTATTATGTGCTTTCTTGAAATGAAACTGTAACCATTTTGCTTTGGCATGAGACAGATATAATTCTCCGCTTTGTTATTGTACGATAATTTCTCAGAAATGACAAACAACCCCGAGGAAATAGACGCTAGAATGAGAAAATACAATTTATTTGTTGAAGCCCTTGGCTTCTGAACAGAAGTGTACACAGAATATTTAGCATCAATGTGCAGCCTTGTCCTGCGGCCATTAAGTATGCAAGAAGAATAATTACATTTCAGCCTTTAGGAGAGAGAGGAGAGAAGACTGAGGAGAGGAGAGGAGAGGAGAGGAGAGGAGAGGACAGGAGAGGAGAGGAGACTGAGGAGAGGAGAGGAGACAGAGGAGAGGAGACTGAGGAGAGGAGAGGAGAGGAGAGGAGAGGAGAGGAGACTGAGGAGAGGAGACTGAGGAGAGGAGAGGAGAGGAGAGGAGACTGAGGAGAGGAGAGGATAACCAGTGTGAAGAGGCTAGGATTAGAGAGTGAGAAATGAAAAATGTGAAGAGAGGAGGGCTTCACCTCCTGCTTCTGATGTCATAGGTGTTGGTAAAATAGAGGATGATTAAAAGTGAATAGAGGACATTAAAACTGCAGGGATGAGTTTTTATTTGTGAGAAAGGATTTGGGTGGAGAATTAAGGTGTTGGAAAAAAAATGTTTAGAGATGAAAATGGTGGACTGAGACAGAAAGACAGAAATAAATGAAGGGAGACGGGGAAAAAGATGCTGAGAAAGCGACAAAGAGGATAAAGGCTCAGAAGGACATAAAGGATAAATGAATGGAGAGAAACTGTGTGTATGCGTGTGTGTGTGTAAGAGACAGAGGGTTAGAGAGAGAGAGAGAGAGAGAGAGAGAGAGAGAGAGAGAGAGAGAGGTTAGTGCTGAATGGTAACCGGAAAGGTCTGCGACACGTGTCTCCATGGTCCGACTGAGCACCACGGCGCATGACTGCCCCAGGGCCACTGCACTCAGCCATGTCATGGCTCTGCGCAACGATCTCACACACACACACGCACGCACACACACACACACACACAAACACAATAGGAGAGACTGAAAGGAGGTTTAGATGGTGACAGAGCCGGGAAGAGAGAGAGAGGGTGTGAGGTTATAGGACAGAGGAAATGGAGATTGAGGTGTGGAGAGATGTCAAGTGAAGGAGTAAGATAAGGCGGGGGTGGAGGGGCAGCGAGTGAAAGTAAGAGTGTCACGGCACCAAGGCTGAGACACTTTTAGATTCAGATACAGACGTACAAATGGAGCAGGAAAAATCAGAGAGGAAAATACTTCCACTGTACTGTAAGTGTCCACTAAATGCTGCAGCTGTGTTTTAAGCTGTTCCCTCAAACTCATTTAATGCAGTGTGACTGAAGAGACAAGCGTGTTGGCTGAGTAATGAAAATACAGCAGTAAGGCCACTAAGTCTCAGTGGGACTGCTACTGCCTGTGGCTGGTTGGGCTACAAAAGGCTCAACTTTTATTGTCCTGTATGTGTTTGATACCTCTTGTACACTGAGTGGCAAAGCCTGAAATGGAGCATGGAGCTTTAGAGAATATTAGATTAGTGTAGCAAACTGTTAGCGCTCATATGGAAATACTGTTGGACCCGTGGTCAACACTGTGCACTGAGGTCCTTGTGTTGTTTATTTAGTATTTTTAGCAAAAAAGGTGTGACGTTTCTGTTTTGTTCTCATGCATGTGTATGCACAATGTACACATTTTTATTTTCTTTAAAAAAATATGAAGGACATTATGCGTTTCCTCTGATAGGGGTGTTATTTTGTATCATGTGATCTCCTAATTGTAGGTGGAGCTGTCATTTTTTCTCTGTATTTATAGCCTGTTTTTTGTTCATACGGACGTTTGCCTGACGAAGATCTTGCAGGCCCAAACATTGCATTTAATAAAAACATGGTAGCTTGCACGTTTCAGTGTTCATTTTCACTGAAGCGCTAATTACCAGTACAACTCAGTTTTATGAAATAATATTAGTAACAAGGCTGATCGTACGCACACATTTGTGTTTAACCCTGCAGCTGAATGTATGGAGAAAAATCACAGCTACATTTAACTAGATGTTTTTAGGTTATTAGATCAGAAGTGTTTCAAAATGGTAGAATTGGTAAACGAGGTCTTGCTCCCAGTTCCAATATCACATAGTCTTTGAGCCCACTGGACTGGGGCGCCCTTTAGTGAGTCACTGAGACAGTTAGATTAGATTTCAGTCGATGAGTCATGTTTTTCACACATCACCCCAATCTTGGCTTCATTGCACTGGCTGCCAATCTCTTTTAGAATTCATTTTAAAGTACTGTTAATCACATACAAGGCCTTGCCTGGTCTGGTGCCAGAGTATATCTGATCTTCTGACTGCTTATTGTCTTACGAGGCCGCACAGATCGCTCAGGTCTGCCAATTTAGATTTTAACTGTTCCCAAGTCCAGGTTAAAAGCTATGGGTGAAGTGTTTGCCGTACTTGTTCCTTGGCTCTGGAACAGCTTTCCACTTAGCATCAGGTCAGCTGACCCTGTCTCAGCTTTTCTGTGTCTTAAAGGTGCCCTGTGGAGTTTTCTTGTAAACAAACATTAGTTTACATTCAGTGTTACTCACAAAACATGTGTTGAATGCATTTCCTTCCTCATAAAAAAATTAGAAGTATTATAAATCCAGAATTGTTTACATCTATGTTTACTAGCTTGCAGTCTTCTTCTTCCTTGTCTTTGTTGGCGCTTTGCAGCATATGGAGGGATGCTGCAAAGTGCATATGTGGAATAATGTGAAACCACTGGCAGGACTGTGTGTTGCATCACCTGCATACATGCGCGTGCATGTGCATCCTCATGTGGGTGCACGAGACAAACAAAACAAAACTCAATAACTCCACAGGGACCCTTTAAAATTATTGACTCCAGAAAGCACTCTAGGGGGCTCTAATTCAACTATTCTTATTATAGTATATTATTATTATTATCAGTGTGCCAACCTTTTTTGTGCCATAGTTTTGTTTTTAATTCTCTATGCTACTTTGCCTCGTAGTTGGACGTAATGGTCATATTAGCAACCTGTTTTTTCTTTGAACATGTACATAAAAAATAAATTCAGCAGGATAATGACTGAATGAGACCCACAGAAATCAAATGCTCATACAAATAATTTAATCTGGCACAAGGACAATGCCACTGGAATCCTTTGATAATGACAGATACTAGTTTGAAAGTTTGAATGAAAACTGTACTGAATGAGCAGGTTTTTGCATTCATTAAGTACATTTTTCATCAGATTCTGACTACTTTCAACTGTACTGGAGGTGTGGGTTTTGCTTTGGTAGTTTGGACGTGTAGAAAGTGGACAGGAAAGACGCAAAACAAAGCCTGGGCGAGTGTCTGTGGGGCAGGAGGAGCTCTGCTGTCTATTGTCATCACATCTCTAGTATGCATCCTGTTTTCTGACCTCCTGCACACACTTCTATGTAACTTAGTGTTAAGTGCAATGCATGTGTGATCCCATGTGTCAACCCTAATGTCCCAGAACTCTCTTTAATCATACGTTAAATGTAATCATACATCGTTAAGCTCTCTGTGTAAGCACATTTTCAAAGGGAGGAGGGTGGGACCTCATCGACATTCTGTACATTCAGTGCGATACTCTCTCTCTCCGTTTAAACTCTTTCACAACCACACAACGACAATGCCAGGTCCCTCACAAGATGCAATTAATAAGTTGCACTGAACCACAAAGAAGCAGAGGCCCTTGGTATTGCCATTATGTGACAAGCCATTATGCAGAACAAAAAGGAAAAAGGAAACCACATTACTCTAAAGGACTTTGTGTGTTTGGGCATGCACTGTGTGTACATGCAGAGCTGAACAACCCCACTGAGTCTTTGGCTTTGGATCTTAGCTCAATTTCTGATATACAACAGACTGTGTGTGTCCCTAACTGTCTATTTCATTCGGCTGCGTGATCCCTCAGTGGCCCTGCACAATGGATCAGGAGGACCCTGAATTGTTTCTGATGTACCTGCATGATGTGACTGTGTTTTGTGTTAGCATGAAAAAAAAGCTCATCTTCTTTTTTAAAAGAAGATGACACATTTTGTATTTAGTAGGATTTTTTCCCCCTTGGATATTCTACATTATTAGGGTGAACTAAAAGCTAATAGCTACATGCCTTAAAGCAATAATTCGACATTTTGGGAAATACCCTCATTTGCTTTCTTGCTGAGAGTTAGATGAGAGGATCAATACCACTCTCATGTCTGTATATGGTAAGCAGCTGGTTAGATTAGGCTAGCATAAAGACTAGAAACAGGGAGAAACAGCTAGCCTGGCTCCATCCAAAAGTAACAAACCAGCAAACCTACCAGCACCTCTAAAGCTCACTAACACGTTATATCATGTTTTTTTTAATCCATACCAAAACCGATGTGTAAAAATGACAAGTTGTGGTTTTACAGGGAGTTATGCACAGGAATATTTCTTTTCTTGATGGTACGCTGGTTGCCTGGTAACCTCACTGTGACGACAAGATGCCTTTTCTGATCTGCCACCTCTATGGTTAAGGTTTGGTTAAATTTAGGCAGCTGAAGTTACTTGGTTGAGGCTAGGGAAAGATTGTGGTCATGGTTAAAACAAACCAACTTTAACTGTTGGTAGAAGATGAGATGCAAACCGCAGTCTCATATGCAATGATCCACCCCGACCTCCTCACTAAGAGCAGCACTATAACATCATGCATAGTGTTTGAACAATTGATGCTGTTTTTCTGGTTAGAACTGTCTCACATAGAGAGGGTACAAACTACCACTCTCTACTCAGTGTCCAAACAGTCACTTCTTTTCACCTGTAGTTTTATCTGCACCTGTACGTACGTTCAACCGCCCCCCCCAGCCCACTCTGTACAGGCACCTGATAAACTAGCTCGAGTTACCACTTCAGCGACAAGTCTTCCCACCCACAAACACTGCCAGTTGCATTAGATCGAGCCAAACCAGATTAATAGACAAATCGTTAATCTATCCGTCTGTGTGGTGCAGAGTATGGGAAACACACAAACTGGTGCATTTATCACGACTGAAAGTGTTCTCTGTGCTCTGCTACTGTATGAAGAGATGCAGATCAACTTGTTGTGGCCTCTCAAGTCGCACCTGCGTGTCAGTGTGTGTAAAGTTACGATCCTATTTTTTCTCTCACTGTCTAGCAGGAATATAAACGATTGACCTCCTTATAATGTCTTAAAATGAATGTGCCTGTTTGTGTTTGTGTGTGTGTTTATGTGTGCGTGCGGGGCTGGAGTATTTTAATTATCTTGCAGTGATAGATGGTATCTTGCAGTTCAGGTTTAATCCTTATTAACCCCAACACAAGCTACTTCCACCTCTCACCAGTTCAACAGACTAAACTGATTAATCCATTAGAAATTGTAAGACAGCTCTTTCATTGTTTGTTTTCGTCAGACTCTCTCCCTCCTTCTCATATGCCTCTTGTTGTCTTTGTCCTCCACTCTCTCTCTCTCTCTCTGTTGGAGAGTTTGAAACTTAAAACGAACCAGTGAAGGAAAACAGAATCATCTGTTCGCTTACTTAAAAAGCTTTTTTATAGCTTGGAGGCTATATAAGCTAAAAAGCTTGGTTATATATGGATCCAACGTTACACTGGATTGATACAGTATGAACTGCTGCAGCCCTGTAGCGCTGTTTTAAAAATGTTATCGCTGTTATACACAGATGACCTGCAATGCATTCACCTACACAGACACAAAATCAAAGGCCCCTTCCTCTTACATTTAAGTGAGATTGCACTCACCTCTGTTTCTACATTTGATGACATCAAATTCCACAAGAAGCTGAGATATTACATTCATAAATACTGAGAACTACACTCAGTTGCCAGTTTATTAGGTACACCTAGTATCTGAACTACTGTGGTCTAATACAACAGCGCTAGAATCCTCCCTTCATGAAGGTTATGATGTTCAGTTTTTGTAGAGAGGTGTTGATTCAACTGTATGATCATTTTGGAGGATGTAGTTTGTGGTACGACCTTCATAAAAGCAGGATTTATTGCAGGGCTGTTGTATTAGACTGATTAAAATGTGTTTGTTGCTTCAGAAATAAAATTAATACAATTGCAGTCAGATTAGCTCTAAACTTAATAATACTCTCCAGGGTCTATAATTTTTGTGATTTGTGTGATTTAGAAATGAATTAGTGGCATTCAATGATAATAATAACGCATTCAGATGAAAGAGCACTGCTCCACTGCTCATTCGTCTGCCTTATAAAATGCAGTACATGTGTGAACTGGATCAGAAGGTGTTGTCTGCAGAAATATATAAAAGAATCATTTCAGGGAGACACATTTACAAATGGGTTATATAGTCTTTTTATTATTTTTTTTTCTATCATTTTAGACAGGATTATCTTGCCATCACGAGATGGATGAGTTATTTGTAGCCTCAAGGAATAATCCATCAGTACATTTTATTCTGGCACATACAGGACAGACTGCTTAGCCATGCAAATTGCATTTGGGAGACAGTTGCCACATTAGCTAAGCACAGACACAACCTGAGCTCCAGAAGATTTATATTAACTCTGTGCACAGCAGTGATTACAGTGCAGTATACAAAGTAAGCACAACACTAACGATAGTCAAAGATGTATTTTGTTTTGGGTCTTAAATTTAGTGGTACAGAAGTAGCCTCAGTTTCTTCCTTAGGGACTACTCTGATGATAATATGGTTAACTTAATAAGCAGGGCTCTTGAATTACTCTCATACTGTATGAGCACATTGCTAATGTAAACCTCTACGAAGCCAAGTGCCACCAACACTTATTAATCCCAGTCCCAAAGCTACTGCAGTCTTTTCGTGTTTAATTTAATTATGGATATAGTATATAACATAATTATTTTAGGGGCTTACAGGTGGAAAGAAAACAATCTCTTAATCATTTTCAGGCTGAAGATACAAATACAAAATGTTTTGTTCAAACTAGTGGCACCTTAGAGCAGTGTTTCCCAACCTGGGGGTCGGGACCCCCACAAGGGTCACAATAGTCTTGAGGGGTCGCATTAACAGAGGAAAAAAACAAGAAAAAACATATCTGCTACACAAACGTATGCTTATTTGTTCCGACTTTCCCCTGTAGCCCCCAAAACATGCACTATATTGTCTTTTTGGAGCAGGATTTCCAGCACTTTTGTCAAGTATCTAATCCTTGTACTAAATTACCAAACAAAGTACTGACAGGAAGCAGGATATATTTCATAATTTCACATCAAACATTAGGTATGATGATCATGTTACTCAGGAGTGCCACAGGTTAGCAGGATGATTCACTAACAAAAAGTTATTTTAAGTCAACTGCCTGCAGCTGATTCATGTCAAAGGCCTTCTAGCTTTAATACTTACTACGCTTACACTACATAAACACTTTCTAATTAAACACATTTTTGCCTTAAATGTTATGCTAATGTGTACCTGCTTTGCATATTAAAGCCCACCCCTCTGAAACTGTACCAATTTATCTCCTGTGTGTGAATGAACAGTAACTCATAAGACCCCTCTGGTTGGTCGGGTGAGGTGGAAGAGGTGTTCAGTCACATTTTAACAGCCTTCAGTTTTGCTCCTGAAAAACAGTCATTGAGGAATCGACTGGAAAATAAGCAGGCTAGTTAAAGGCCTGGCTTACTGCCAATACCCAGGAACGACATAGGATTGATAGCGTTCCACGCAACAGAGCAGTACATTTCCAAAGCTCACTATATTTTCTTTTAGTATGAAATATATATGGCACTGGAGTATATCAATATATTTTACAGTATAATGTTGGACTCAGCAACACAGGATATTTGAGCGTTTTTGTTTGTTTTAGAGGCAGTGATTCTGTATGATAGAGAGTGAGAGATGAAAACTGGACAGGAAGATAACAGGTAATAACTTTAAATTGCAACAACAAGGACACAGTGGGCACCATTTCTGTGCAGGTGCAAAGTTTGTGATGCAAACGAATGAGCAATGTCACTTCTCATTTTGGTAATTTTATTCGGATCGGTTATTCTGTACTGTAGCTCCAAACAAACTTGCTTGTGCCAGGTTATAGGTGTAGTGATTCAGCTGAATTAGGTTTATGTAGCTCAGGTGGTGCAGTTTTGGTGCTCATTTTGGTATGAAATTGTGCTTGTGTTTCCACAGCATCAAACCACTTCTATGAAAGCACATTGAACATGCATATAGGATGCATATTTGGAGTGCTGTATATTTGTGCTCTGGGACTGCTGTGCACCTTCTTGACAAAACCAGTTTTCTCTGAGGCAAAGCCAACTGGACTCCCCACAAGGCCCATTAGGAAAATGTCTGCTGCTTCTAAAGATGGAGCTGATGTCATCAGGCATTGTTGATGCACGTCCCAGCTCCACCTGCTGATAATATATTCCCTCCTACTAACAATGTTAAGTATTCATCTTGCTCCAGCCACTTCTTCAGATTGTATAGTACAGTGCCAAGAATGCTCTTGTGTCCATGATCAGCAAAATTGAAGAAATAATTTGGTACAAGAATGCTCGTGCTACATGAAGCTGCATTATCATTTTGTTTGGCCACTAGGTGGCATATGGGTAACGTATTAGCAAGTGGTTGACTATTTACACATCCAGCAGATACACAGCAACATTATTATTCATTTGGCGTCATGTTTTCAGGAGATCTGCTGAATGTGAATTCACAATTCACTCTTCTTTTAGCTCTGTTTTTGGTCTCCACCGACTCCTGAGAGTAATATCTGTCTCTTCATCTCTCCACTATGTCCACTGCCACAGGAGGTAGCAACCCACCAACCTAATCCGGGCCAAGCTACAAAACATAAAGTATGCCAAAGGTAATTTACTTTAGCCAATTTAACTTACTACCAAACTACTTGGGATCCCGGACGAGCCCCCACTTGTCACAAACCGGCTCAACGCATGTGACAAAGAGGAGAGGCAAGTTAGAGTGTCAAAGTGCCAATTAATGATTTTATTGTGTTGTAGGCAGCAAAATGGGCAACCAAACCAAAACCTGGACAGCGTGGGTCCTAGGAAAGAGAGAGAGAGAGAGAGAGAGACAAAGACACCAGGCAGGTAATATTGCCTTGGTGAAGGCCCACACAGGTGTCAAGCAATACCCCAACGACCCTCTGACTGCAAGGAAGAGAGCAATCAGCTGCAGGCCGAAAGGGGAGGGGTCGTAACACTAGTTAGTCTTCTATCTGCCATGTGTTGCTGGGCAGGTAGCAAACAGTGGCTTTATCAGAGCTATTTCACTGAAGCTGAGCTGCCTGTTACAGCTGGAAACAAAGTTGTTGAGAGAAAACAGTACAACTGTGGGCCGTAAAACCGAAACAATGAGCTGAAAGATGCTCTCCGTAGAGCTGAGAGGAACTGCAGACTCGGGTGATAGTTACCTTTTGGTTAGTGACTGTAAGTGACCCTTTTCACATTACACATAACAACATAGTCATTTGTTCATATGAATATATGAACAATGCAGCTTTAAATAAGTGAAACTAAACAGAAAGTCGTTTAGCGTATTAATACTACTGTAAATATCAAAGTCGCACAGCAATATTATCTCTAACACACACTATTGCTGTTGCTATTTCATGTGCCTCTCAGTATCTGATGTATATTTGCCAAATCATTGCAAAAAGCACTTGCTGTAATGCTTTAAGTGGAGTGATGGCTACCTCTGTAAATGCATCATTTACTATATATCTCCCCTGCGCTGCCTCGTCATCCAGCTGGCCGTGGTAACCTGGAACTTTCTGTTTGTGACTCTTCCTATTAGACAAGTGCCAATAGGTGGATCAGCTGTTTCTGTGTCCTCTCTCTGTCTCTATCGGTCTCCATCTCCCTCTATAATTAAACACTGTGCTCCAAGTATTGTCACGACAAACAGGCGGTGGGGGCGGTGGGGGCGGTGTGTGCGATGGACTAACACGCGTGTGCACACGAGACCACTCACAGCAGTGCATCGCACACGTTCTAAACAAAGCACAGCAATAAGTGAAGTGATGATGACTTTGCAAACAGTTAGATTGTGTCAATGAAATAGTGATGAGCGTGTGTGGGGAGTTGTTGGTAGGTGTATACTGTATTAATTTGTATGTGTTAATATGTATATGAGAGAAAGAAAGAGGAGAACGCTTCACCTCACAAGGCAGTTGTTGTATAATCTATCACACAAATCAAATCAATTAGATGCAGTTCAGAACATGCAGAAATTACATTTTTCTAATCCCTCATGCGTAGGGAGGCAATTACGCAGGAATGGCGGACTCTGCCACCAGTAACGAAAACTACATTTAACGGCTAAATGCAGACCATAAACTGTATCAAAAATAGCCTTAAGGATCATAACTTTAAAGGGTCAGTTAATCCAACTTTCTCACTTATGCTTTTTTTTATTAAGCAAGATAATTTGGCAAGATTTTGAGATCTTTGCCACTAAAACATAAGCTACCACTCCCATAAATGTAGTTTATCTAGTTTGTGGTACTAAAAGCATTCAAAAATTTAAAAAAATTCAACCGCAACATTTATTTCCAGATAATCCCTCACTGACAGCTGTTTTCTTTGAGAACAATTTTTTCCTTTCTGAAATATGACCTTCAACTGTCTGTCTCTCTGTGCAGAAAGAGGTGTCCCAGTGCTCCTGAGTGTGTCCCCATGAGGACCAGGTTAATCTTATCATCAAATCGAGAAATGGCAGTAAATGTGAAACCTAAACAGCGACTGAAATCCTTTTTTTTTATTCAAGTGACAAGGAAATGCTCCACAGTGACTGCGACTGACTGCGTAAATGAACCTGAACTTGCTGCCGAGTGACGACCTCGAGTGCTACTTCACTGACACCATTTTGTGGCTGATTTCTTCAAAACCTCACTCAACCTTGAAATAGTCCTCTTGACTCTTTCCATGACTAGACTGTGTTTTAGTGTGCATGTGCAGGTGTGTGTGTGCATTTAATAATAATAGTCTGTGTTTGCAGGTGTGTCCAGACAGACAGCAGGATAAAAAAAAAAAGACAATAGCTAGACAGACATCTGGACAAAGTGCACATAAAGTCTCATTTGTGCCAGGCCGTGGCAGGGTTGTCTGCAATGATTTATCTGCTCTCCATCTTGCTGCAGACAAACATTCTGTCTCAGCCCACCATTAAACCAGGAGGAGCACTCACCTTAGTTTCAGCTCCCTAAGAGATGAATCAGTGTGCAGCTGTCATTTCAAGACTGGTCATCTTATTGCAAAGATCAGGGGCAAGAATTTTGTGCTTGGAGATTGTGTGCCCAGGTTCCTTATAACTTATACACCTCCCTGCTACAGTGGGCTCAAATTGTCCACCCGGTACCATTGTCGAGGAATATAATGGTGTCTGGTATGTGCAAGAGACTTTTTTGAAACCCTGTGTCACAGTTGTTCCATCACAAGAGGACCTGATTAGATTGACACACTGATTTTCCAAAACAATGAGTTGTGGAGAATCCTTAAATTTAAACCACTGTCTCCTTAACTCTGTATCCATCTCAGCCTTTCAGTCAGTAAATAAAACATTCAGCTGGAGTGGAAAGTCCAATCTTTAAAACCGAGAACACAACTCTCTTGATTTTAAAAGCCCACAGTGACTGGAGGGCATGTTTCCTGGCAGGGCATGTATCTAACTTTTGTAAAGAAACAGATGAAAGGCAGACTTTGAGTTGAATTTGAGTTTAGCCTGTAAACTTTTAACCAGTTGTAGTCAAGCTTTCTCTTGAGCATATCCTGCTGTACACGGACACTTCTGTGAAATCCTTTGTCTTACTGTTTCTTTGATGTTAAAATCAAACAGAGTCTGGTGGCTCAACTTATAATAACCTTGGATTGACACAAATACAGTAACAGTCATGTTTTCACAATAGAGACAAGTGAAATGTCAAATTAGAGCAGATTTTAAATAGAAATGTCAAATAAAGAAGGAATATATCTGATGCAACCTACTGTAAGACTGTCAGACACAAGAAACACCTGCTGAAGTAATTGTTGAATCATTGGTATAAAATCGACAACCCTCTCAACGCCCCTCAAAGGTAATGAGACAGTGTTGCACCTGCGTTTCATCTGTTGGGTGTGTGCTTAACTAAAAATGAATCTGCTGTAGAGCGGAAACAATTAGTCAATTAATCCATCAGTCGATCAACAGAAAATGCATTGTCCAACTATTTCGATAATTGATCAAACAACTGAAATATCTCAACAATTATTGGATGGGTTGCCATGAAAATGTGTACACATGGTGATGGTTCCCAGAGGATGAATCTCAATGACTTTGATGACCCCCTGACTTTCCCTCTAGCGCCACCATGAGGTTGACATTTGTGGTTTTGAGTGAAATGTCTCAACAACTATTGGATGGATTGCCATGAACTTTCATTAATGACATTCCCGTCAGCCTCAGCTGTACTTTGTGTTTAGTTTGCCAACACGCTAAGCTAAAATGGTGAACATGGTAAACATTACACCAGCTAAACCTCAACATGTTAGCATTGTCATTGTAAGCATGTTAACATGCTGATGTTAGGATTTATCTCAAAGCGCCGCTGTGTCTGAACAACCTCACATAGCCACCATTAGCATGGCTGTAGACTCTTAGTCTTGTTTAGGCAAAAATGCCAAATATTCTGTTGTTCCAGCATCTGAAATGTGAGTTTTTGCCTCTCATATATGATGGAGGTTTGACTATCTTGAGGTTTCGGACTGTTGGTCACATAAAACAAGGAATTTGAAAATGCCACCTTGGGTTCTTGGAAATTGTAATGACCATTTTTCAATATTTTATATTATATAGACAAAAAGATTAAGCATTTAATCAGGAGTAAAATCAGCAGTTTAATTGATTATTAAAATAAATGTTAGTTGCAGCCCTAATCTGCTGTGTGTGCTTTACTAAAAACCCATTAGAAATTCAACAGCCAGTATTGCTGACTTAATAGTGGACAGATCCTGGCCTATATTGTATTTTTCCTTTTCTTTGGAGGTTTCCATTAGAGGACAGAAATACAACAGGCCTAATCAGGATGTTTTACCACAGTCATAGAGGCTTTTCTGACACAGCCAACAATTTGCAGTAATGAGGAGGTTGGTTTCTTCTGCCTGGAGAACCTCATTTTGAAATGAGCAATCATGCCCCATATTTGCCAGTAATTGTTTGGCTTTGTCACTCCCGCTAATTAGTGAACTGAAAACCAAATACCATTGCATTCAGTCTGAATGAAAACACCACTGGCTAATTGGCCGTGCAGGTCACGCTTTGACAGCGGTGAAGATGGCAGAATGTTGATACTGTGGCACCAAAGCAGATAACAAGTGCATACAAAATAGCTGCGTATGTCCGAAAGGTTTATAATGCTGTTAACATTCACTTTTATAGACTTTTTAGTTCCAGTGCATCATCTTAAATCCCTTTCCAAAAACTCTTTGGAGTCTACGTTTTGGATTTCTTCTTATAAAAGCATCAATAAATATCTCCTAATTACCATTCATGCTCTCAGTGAAGCGCTCAGTGTTTGTCATTTTCTGTATTCTGATGTTCATTTACATATTGATATTAATATTAATGACTGAAAGCCACAATGGGCTGACACTGCTGATCAATTTCACTATCCCTCCCCAGCTTGCCTCCCATATGTTGCGAACAAACTTTTAATCTAGCCATTGTAATTACAAATTCAGCAAATGCACAGCTTTTTTTATGCCTGAAATGTTTTCAGAACCAGTCTTTTGTAGACGTGAAATTGTTTCTGCCCCAGCTGTCATGTTTTGCCAGTTTGAAAGCCGTGGACAGATTCCTTTCTGGTGACTTGCTGCTGCTGTCAGCTGCCATTCAAACGTTCACTGTGAAAACTAGAAACTAGAAAATGACTCTTTCTTGTTGTAAAGGTACTAGTACTCAGTATAGCAATACCACAGTATAGAATTACTCCAGTATTGCATACAGTCCTGCATTCAAAATTGCACTTAAGTAAAAAGTGTTTGAAGCAAAATGTACAAATTGTATCAAAATAATTCATTATTATATATATTATTCATTCATTATGCTAATAACTCCGTTTGTGTGAGCGGCATTTTAATGTTGACATGGTGGAGCTAATTTTAACACCTTCCACAACTTATACTAGTGGGTAGTTCAACCTATAACAATGCATCATATTTTATATTTTATTTTCATATTTTATAAATATGATGCATATTAATCTTAATCTCAACAGAAAATAGAAAATTTAAATTTAGTGAAGTAAAAAGTACAATATTTCCCTCTGAAATGTAGTGGAGTGGAAGTATAAAGTAGCATAAAATGGAAATACTAACATAAAGTACATGAGTTAAGGTACTTTCCACCAATGTGTAAAGGCACGACGGAACCAAAAAACATCAATGAGATCTAACAACATTTCAACATAACAGCTGATACATTATTGTAAATGCTTCAAAGTGTTAACTGACCCAAGTTGTGATGTAGTTATAGGCTCTAACAATAAAAATAAAGAGGAAAAAGACAACATTTTACTTGCAGATGGACTTTGACTAGTAAAACATCAGAAAAACTACAGGAGACCCTGATGGAGAAACTGTGAGGTAGTGAGGGTGGGCAAGGAACAAGAGAAGCTACAAGAGAACAGCAAAGAAAGCTGCAGCATGAAGTAAAACCAAAGCTGTCAAATTACAGGGACAAGATAAAAAAGATTATTGTCACTCCTGCCTGCTTTCCAAGGACAAGAAGCACAATCACACTCTCTCTCTCTCTCTCTCTCTCTCACACACACACACACACACACACACACACACACACACACTCAGTATCTGCAGGCTGGATTCAGTGAAACCTCAAGAAAACAATCAACTCTGCTGTTGTTCCCTAGACTAGCCTTTTTCAGTTAAGCAGATGTGCTGTCAGTGGGTGCTCTAACACACACACACACACACACACACACACACACACACACACACACACACACACACACACACACACACAAACTTCTATGCGTGCATGTGCGTCTACATGAGAGCACAACCTGCCCTGTAGGTCGTCATTTGTCACAGTAATGTAATAAAACCACACAAACAAACGAGAGACACTGATTCCTCCACCACCACCACACAGACACAAACACACACTTCACTTCCATCTCTAACACTCATTTGTTAAACGCTGCAGGAAAACTGGGGAGAATTGGACAACCAGAAAATGATTGTCTCATTTATTTCTGTATAGTGATCTTTAAGCGTACAGCAAGATATTTCTGTTGTTAATCACCAGTCATCAGACGTCATCTGTTATATTTTATACACTGTTCATCCACATTCTTGTACCACTTCCCAATAAGGCACTCGTTATAAAGCATTTCTCAGTTGTAACTATTTATGGTTGTTCAGTCATTTATGTATGCGTTATATACCAATAATATGCCATTAATAAGAACAACTTTTGGGTTGCCAGGTTGCGAAAAAAATCTTTGGCTAGTGTTTATTCTCCTCCAGCATGACATTTGCTTTATCTTTAGCTCTTTAATTAACCATGAAGACTCCTCCAATGGCATTTTACCAGTTACCTTCTGGAAAAAGGGCTGCAGTGCATCTGGATGAAAATCCATTAATTAACAACATATTAATATTTACAACTGCAGACTCAATGGATTATTAAAAAAAAAAAAGAAAACCTTATATAATCACTAGCAACTTACTTGAAAAATGTAATCATTTACTCATTACTTATTACTCATAGAAAAAGTAATTACATTACTACTTGTTACATTACTTTTGATAGTCAGCCCAGCTCTGGCAAAGGCTTGTTCAAACAACTCCAAAGCCTCGACACCCACATGTTGTATTTTCTGTATTTAACTCATGTATAAATAGAAAAAAAGACATTGTGGCAAGTGTCCAGCCTATAGTTTGGAGGTTTTTACGGACCAGCTAGCTAGCTAGCTGGCTTAGTCCCGCTGACTGCACACTGTCCTAAGACTGAAGCTGTGAGGTTCACACACCCTCCATCTCCAGACAAAATCCAGCTGATTCCTTAATGTACCAGTGTCTAGCTAGCCAGACATAAGAATATGTATGTAATATATAAGTAACTAAGAAAGCTTTGGAGTTACCGAGAGGCGCATTTCTCCTCTTATGGCTGAGTCTAGCTGACTGCCCCCACCTGCTGCCCCTGCGCCAAGCTAACAAGTCCAAATTTGTCTGCTAAACCCACAAAGACAGCAAACAAGCTAATCCTTAAACAGTGAACAGAGAGTTACTGGAGTCAGTAACTAATGTAATTACTGATTTTCACAATGTAATGCCTTACACTCCTTTTCACTGAGAAAAGTCATGCGTTACTCAGTTGGCTAATGCGTTACTGAGTATTGAGTTAAAATTACTTACCAACATTTATATCTGCAGTTATAAATGTTCCAACTTTGGGTCCAACTTTCTCATAGATCAATTCTGTAAAATAAACATAAAAAATTAAGTTATCAATAGCATCACGTCTCTAACACATAAACAACAGCCGAAGCAAATTTTTCCAAACCTGGCAACCCAAGAGTTGTTCTTATTAATGGCTTAAAACTGATCTGTAAAGCATAGGAAATCCAGTAGTTGCTAAATAACTAGAATTTTAAGATATAATGTTCATCAAATGTGCACTCACACACAATTTATGAGTAAGGGAGGTGCAGTCTTTGGGATACCTGCATCCCTGCAGGGTTAGGAGAAGGAGGATAATGGCAGGAGGAGGTGTTACAGCCTCCTGTGCTGCAGATGAATAATTCAAGCGACATCTTCACCTCAGAGCAGAATACGTGAGCCAATGCCACTGATTTAAAGCTTTGTATGCTGTGCATGTTCAGTCAGTGCAGCCAATCAGAGCTCTGCTTCTACTGGCTGATTTTTTTTCTTCACACTTTATGTGCACAATGACTCAAACACTCACAGACACTGAAGGACAAACGTTAGACTGAACACAGATCCTCTGCTCGGAGAGAATAAGTTGGACTTGTTTGAGCACTGAGTGTCTGTGTGTATGAAGAGTCTCTGAGTGGTCCTCTAAGCTACTCTGTGTCTTGACACAGTATCAGAACAAGCTTGGAAACCTGTATTATGAGACTATGACAAACATCAACAGGACCAGTGTAGACTGGACCAATAAAGTCAGTTTGTGATGATAAAAATAATTAGATATTAGAAAACTCAAAAAGTAAATAAGTATGCCATGTAGAGAAAACACACATTTTCTTTGATTTCCATCTGTATAGGTTTATCTGTTATTTCCTAGTTTTGTTCCTATTGACTGTTACCTACAACATAATACAAATCTGCATCCAAACCTAACATTATCTTTTTTATTTGCTTCAGAATTGCTTGTGTTTCTCGTGTTTTCTCAGCCTTTTCTTCTTTAGTCCAACATGAATGAAGAACCTCTGAGCCCGTGGTGTGCAGCTGAATCAGTTGGGCATTACCATGTACAATATCAATATATACATACATATATATATACAATATGTTGCTGAGTGAAATCCAGCCCGCCTTCTTCACTATGCAGCATTTTGTTTTCTTACTCTCAGCTTTCCTTCTCTCCGAGTGGTATTTAGAAGTCGTTTTTGTAGTAGTTAATCACTAAACATCATTTGGTTGTAATGTTCAACCAGTGATTTCAGAGTAGTTGTTTTCTAACTGTTCTCAATAGTAAAACACGTCTTTACATCACCTCTTGGGTTGTGGCTAACTGAGCCACTGTTTTCTACTCTATGACCTGTGATGGAACGTAACTCAGGACTGTACTTAAGTACAATTGTTAGGTACTTGTACTTTACTTGAGTAATTCCATTGTATGTTACATTATACTTCTACTCCATTACATTTATTTGATACATTTAGTCACTAGTTACTTTACAGATTCAGATTATTAATTCAAAACATTAACAACAAATAAAGTATGATGTATTATTATAGATTAAGCTACACAGCAGTATATAAAGTAATTAAAATTATCCCCACCTTTACCAGCTGCAACATTAAAGTGATATGTACATTAATCAATCAATGATTATAATCAATGATATGTTATACATTACATTATTCAGAAATGGGACAATGAGTGCGTTTTGCTACTGATCTGAGTACTTCTTCCACCACTGCTTATGGCCTTCAGTAAAACGTACAGTAAGAAGTAGCATGCAGTCAGAAAGCTTCCACAGAGACTGAAAATGAGTTCTTGGTCTGCAGCCAGCGCATTTCACCAGCCCCTGTGTTATTCCTTCCACTGTACTCTCATTTTCATGCCCCTGCTTTGACTGTCTGCACCTGCGGTAACAGCATGCCAGCTATAGCCAAATAATTACACTCCTGCTATCTCTCACCGCACTGGAGCTGACACTTTTTGTGCCCTTTCACCCCAATAGTCAAGAGTCTTGTCTTACACGATTTCCACCCCACTTGTGGATCAAGTGGTGAGAAGACTAGGGCGTGTATAGTCTTGTGTTTCCAGAGACATTGTGCTGTGGCAGAAAAGGAGGATGTATAGATTTTTTGAAAAAGCATAAAGTGAATTTCTTAAACCAATCACAATCATCAAGGCCCTAACTCTAATACTGTAGCTCAGCTGTGCTCTTGGTAATTATAGGGACAGTTTTGTTTTTATCAAGTCTGTTTGAGATAGTCTGCAAATGCTGCTGTGCTTTATTCCTTGACTGCTTTAATCTTGCCATTGATTCTTTCAATTGATAGACAATTATGCCAACATGCTGTTCCCAGAGACTATTGTCTACATTTTAAAACACCATAGCAACACAATCTGCCTTGCACAATCGCTCTTGTCTCACTAAACCCATTAAAATGCAGTCGCTTATCATGCGTGGGTCATTGCATACAGCCCAGTTATGTGCCTTTGCATTGAATTGATCATGATAGCCACAGAGGGGGGAGACAAACAGATGGGTGGAAATAATAAGAATTAACTATAGCTATAATAGGAGAGAGGGTGACGAGGTTTCACAAAGTCACCTGTCATAATGTGATATGTACCATGCTTTAATGTGCATGAGATACAGTCATTATGCCCTGTTTATGGTGTCTGTTCTTCATAACTGTAACTCATTACATGATACAGGACTTCAGTCTTTGTAAAACATAGCTTTGGGAGGATATTTCTTGGGCTATTTCAGACCATTTGATCACCCTTTAGAAACCAAGCATCCATGTGTTATTTTAGGAGAGTTATTTTTCTTGCAGAGTCTCTGGGAAGAAGAAGAAATAGTGGAACCAAATGAACATAAATCTATACTCAAACATGATGATGTTGATGTGTTGGGATGAGTAAGGGTTCAGTGCAAAAACTTAAAATCAAGAATGTAATATCTTGATAATTATCCAGAAATGGTTATTAGGCAATGGCTGCTAATACCCAAGTTCATACTGCAGCTATTGCACATCATCTTTGTCATGTTTAATGCACTTACTGAATTGTTCTATCTCCACTCATTCCTGCTCTGTGTTTCTCTTTTCTTCTCTCTCTCTTAACCAGATTTTTCTCTCTGTCTCTTTCTTTCTGTCATTACTGTGCATTGATTTGAAAGGCTTAATGTCTACAGGACCATGTCTCAGACTCTTGGACTCCACAGATCAATAATGGAAGTGGGTTCACATCATATGACCCTGAAAAAAATGGAGTCAACAGAGCTCAGCTGTTGAATTTATTTCAGCACAGAGCCTTTGGTCATGTTGTTTTCAGTGGCATCCTTGTTGGCTCCACAAACCTGCATCAGTGGTTGCATCAGTAGCTCCATACCTGCCTGTTCAAATAACTTGTTATTTTAGGTCCACTTTAGCCAGAACCATTAGTTCTTTCTGTGTACCACAGGCTAGTTATTTTGTATGATTTTCTGTTATTTTAATTAGCACTTATCATTCTATTATTTCTAGATATCTATATATAAGTTATTATTTATCATCCTCAAAACTCCAACCATCTCCATTCCTCTGTTGACTCCAGATGTGTCTGCTTGAGCTGCTAACCTCATGAATTAAAGAGACTGAAATTCACCTTCATGTCGGTCTCTCAGACGAGCTTGCCGCCCTGCACTCTAAAGTTACAGTATTTTCAGCTGCATTTGGATAATAATATAATAATAAGAGCTAGAGTGAGGTTTAACTTCATATCACCCACACAATGTAAATAAATAGGTCTGCAGCAGTTACTATAGAAACTTCAATGCTTTCCACTTTGGATTCGCAATTTGGGATTACAAAAAGATTATGTTGCCTCCAATCTTTTTTTTTAAAGTGTGGTGGCAGGGGGCATCAACTAAATTTCATTTGCTCCATCTTAAAATCCATTCAAACCACAATTGAATTCATGCTTGCATCTACAGCATCACTATTTATTTTAAATACTTAAAACCTATGATTGGAATACCAGCCATTTAATTTTTAGGGAATTACACAGAAAACATTTCTTCAAGATGTTGACCTCTGCCGCAGCATACCTCTATGGTGTGTACTCTTTTCATTTCTAATGCATTGAATAACATACTTTAAGTCCTGTACCACATGTAACACAGGTGTACTATAACAAAACGTGTGGGTGTCCATCTCTGAGGATGTATCAACTCTCTTCTTATTAAAGTAGCTGTGCTTGCTTAATTTACAGTTTTTGTTTTGCTTTTTGTCTAAGTGAAAGCTAAAAAAAAATCTAATTATAGTCAAGTGTTCAAGATAGTTGGTCTCATCCTTATCATATCAAGCACCAAAAGTGTCCTGACTGAAGGAAAAACTGCTGACTTGCATTCCTTGAAGTTTTCAAGTCTTGTTATGAGACAGTAGTGGGCGCTAGAAATTGAATACAGGGAACTGTAGGGATGACCTGTCAGATATGATATATTGCTTACAACTTCGTAATGTGTGGCATCCTTTAGCCTAACAGGAATAAAATCTATAGCCGTGTTAGCTTCCCCGTGAGGCTGTAATGCTCATTACACACAAGAAAACAAGACTGATGGATGGTTGAAAATAGAGAGAAAACTTTTCAATTCCAACATTTTACCACTATGTGGAGTGAAAGTTTGGCCTGAGGATAAAATCAGTTGTAAATTTGTGATGGCACTTTGCAGAGCTAGTTGCCACAGTGCTACTTTTTCAATTCTGAGCCAAGTGTGATATACGGGCTTTTGGTGTAAACTGTTTAAAGTTTAAGCATTGCTCCACTATAGTCTGAAATGGATCAGAGGTAACAGACCATTGGGTTCCATGTTACAGGTGTATCAGGTTACATGAAGCACTGTGCACTGCAGGTCGATGCAATGTACTTAAAATTCATGTTAAAGCTGCAATAATCAATATTTTTTTGGGATCAGATGACTAAGTGTAATGCAAAAAGGGTCGCTCGTAGTGACAAACCCACAGAGAATCACCTCAGCTCTACTGAGCGTTCAGCATCTTTCAGCTCATTGTTTTGATTTTCTGGCTCACAAAATCTGCTCTCATCAATCCTAATTTAACTCTGTTTTTAGTTTAAAAAAAAAAAAAAAAAAAACCTGATTAATCCACTGCGCGCTACCTGCCGTAGCAACTAGCTGGTGAACACAGTGGAGCATTTAGCAGCTAAACAGACAAAAAATAAAAGGAGAGTGAATAATGGACTTTCATTCATCCAGTGGCCACAAGCACAACTCCAAGTGAAAGTTAATGGTGCCCTGTATTTAAATAAGTAATTGTATGCTAACACTTTTGCTATAACAACTTTATTTGGTCATGTCAGAGTTGTGTTAACAGCCTATTCTGCTACCCCAAAGTGGCCATAAAAATGAAATAATGCAGCTTTAAAGCATAAAAGCATTATGCAGGTGTCTGCTAAAACAAGCTTTTGTCATCCCACAAAATTAAATGTAAAGGTTGTCTTTTTTTTATTTTTGTGACAAGCATGCATGTCCTGTAAAAGACAGAGATTCACAGCTCTGTTAGAAGGAGTCACATTTGCACATTGTGTGTTTTGCTATGTGGCAGCTACATTATGCTGTTTTAATGGAATTAAATGAGGAAGCTACTTCAGCAGCCTCTCTCTCTGTAGAACACTATAATTGTCCATTACCGTGTTGGCCTGACGTCTTTGTGTTTATTGTTTTGCATTGTGCACTGCAGATACTGAACACATGCTGAATGTAGAACCTCGTTAGTCCCATTCAGTGGCAACGGGATTAGAGATGCTTGTTTTTTAAAATATATTCCTATTAGTTAGTAGTATTAATGTAACTTTGGAATTAAAGCTGCAGGGAAAGATGACATTTTTCAGTCAGAAAGACGATGTGTTTTTCACATTCATGTAAGAGGTTTCAGTGGTGAATGTTTGGGCGTCATCGTAGCAACATTGCAGTGTGTTCAAGCAGCTGCCCATGCCATAATAATAATGACATAAAGAAAAACACACACATCAACAGAACTGCACCTTCTAGTGGGACTGAAAAAGATATATTGCTGTAATTCACAAATTTTTCTGCCTTGGTTATTGATTGTTGGAAGTTACGGCATCATACCCTCAAAGTGTTTCTCTCACAGATGGTCTGAGCCTAATGAACCAGACTAACAAGCCAGATGCCTCCGTGCTGCACTACACAATGTCCTATGGGGTTATATGGGAGGACTCTTACATACATTTTTTATTTAATTGGAACCACAAGTGCACATACAATTTGATTTAACGTCATATTATGGTACATAAGCTGGCATACTGTTTGGTGGGGATAAATGATTTTAATGGAGGTTGATGAGGACGAGGTTAGATGAGAAGTCACGAGAAGACTTCTCATCTAACCTCGTCAAACTATTCAGACACAAACTATTCCATATTGCAGCTGGTGCATGAAGACAAGGATTAGGGACAAAAACATGAAGACAAGGATTAGGGAAAAAAAGACGGGGCTTTTTGAAGGTTAGATGCTGAAAAATGATCTCTGTTTTTATTATCAGCCAGAACATCAACAACTCTTTCCGGTTCATGCTCTTGGTTAATGCTTTATTTAGCTTCAGTGTATGATTGACGCAATTTAAACCATCTGCGATCCATTTACAATGTTGTGTAAAATGAGCCGTCCAGAGCATTTTGTCTGTTTGTGTGTTGGCTGGCAGCCTGTGCCTCTCTGCTTGTCTCATCCTCTCTGTCAGTCTGTCTTTGTCTTTCTGCTCTCCGTCTGCCTGCCTGTGTGTGTTTACTTGTAATCTATTTCTACAGCACTCTTGAGCAAGTAGCAGCCAAGACATTAAGAAGTCAACATGAAATCACACTGTTATTGGATACATTCATCATCCAAACTGCAAGATGGCATTTAATATTGCGACAGAATTGCAGCCCTAACCAGAATTTAGTGTTGTTTTGACATTATCGTGACACTAATTGTAATTTTGGTGTGGCCACACTGATCGGCTGTATCTTTTGAAGCTGTTCAAAAAGCTCATTAGAATAAACATTCTCCTACAGCTGAGAAAGTTTGACCATTAAAAGTGGACAAGCAGGCATCCATTTTCTTTCTCTCATTTGCTCCACAGGGAGTGTGATGTCCAGTAGAGGGCAGCATAGACAACTGAGAGTGTTTAAATGGCAAACTAAATCTCTTCTCTTCTCCTCTCTTCCAGGGCCAAAGTGTTTCGGGGAAAGAAGGTCCTTGGGGACTACGACATCAAAGTGGAGCAGGTATCATATTGATTTTATAGACCTATGATGCTGTAGAATCATTTATAAAAGGTTGAGAGGGATCAGAACCGAGATGAAAGTGAACTGACACCATATTCACGTTTGATATGGAAATGCATGGGTTTTCACTGACAAGCTGAGACACTGGTGCCCTGGCACATTTTCAATAAAAACAAAAAAACTCTTTCAGATAACCTCTACTTGTCTATTGCTTTATGCAGCAGGTTATAAATTACTAGAAACAACTTAGAAGCTAAAGTGTAAAAGAAGTAGAAGGTGTCTCTCCAGAAAAGTGTGAATAGTCACAGGTTTAACCAAGTGCCTCTGCCTGTGTGTGCTAGTGCGACAAGTTATCCACCACTTTGGTACAGATTAAAATAGCTCCACATCTATTGGATCGATTGCCACTATATTTTGTATGGATATTCATGGTTCCCACAGGATGAATCCTATGGACTTTGTTGATCCCCTCACTTCATCTAGTGCGGGCAGCAGGTCAAAGTTTTAACTTAGTCAGGGAAATATCTCAACATCTATAAGCTGGATTGGCACAAAAGTTTGTACACAACATTCATGGTCCCCACAGGATGAATCCTAATGTCTTTAGTGAACCCTTGATGTTTCTTCTAGCGCCACCATGAGACTGATATTTTTGGTTTTGAGTAAAATGTGTTGACAACTACTGGATGACTTGACATTTGCTATAGATATTCTAGGTCTCTAGAGGATAAAGTTCAATTAAAACTTTGATGATCCCCTGACTTTTTCTTCTAGCACCATCATCAGGTCAACATTTGCTCAATACTTTGGTTTATGACCAAATACCAGCAAAACTAAAGACATTCTCATCAGTCTCATCTGTACTTTGTGTTTAGTGCTAATTAGCAAATGTTAGCATGCTAACAGACTAAACTAAGATGGTGATCCTGGTAAATATTACCTGCCAAACATCAACAAGCTAGCATTGTCACTGTGAGTATATATTAGCATGCTAATGCTTGCATTTTGCTCAAAGTACCTGAGAGCCACTAGCATGGCTGTAGACTCTTACTTTAGTCTTGTGTTATACACAAAGATTTGTAAAAATGTCATGTCGGTCAGGAATTTGTGTTACAGTGGTTTGCAACGCTGTCTGCCCCATGGAAACTGCCAAGTCATAACATTTTGCATCCTCAGCAGAAATTACTTTTGTGCTATGTATGTTTTACCACATATAAATGTATAACCACACTTAAACCAAACCACCAGTACTCAAAATGTAAAATTACACCAGAATCTTGATATCATGAACTGTACTACATAGTTGAGTTATTTTTTAACAGTATGTGACATTTTGGTTTCATATTGGTTGAACCACCTAACCAGCAAACCATTTTGCAATACTTGGTTATTCCATTTGATATGACTGTTCTCTTGGGTTTCACACCAAACAGTTTCACACCTAATAGATGTTGACAGTTAAATTACAACCTCAAGCCTCACCACAGAAACGAAAATAGACGCCAGAGGAGACAGGAGTCGGCAGCTATGAGTCAGAGAGAAATCCTCACTATGTTTGCCACCACACCAAACACAAGCATACATACATTATTTTACTAGAATAACTAAATGACCTATCTATACAGGGACATTGACTGGTTTATATCCCAATAAATACAAAGTATATTAAGAGGATGCAAATAAATAACAACTGTAAAAGTGTGTACAGTGTTAAAGTGTTTCTTCTTCTTCATCTTCTTTCACTGCTTCTGCAAAGGGAGTTTGTTAAAAGAGAACGTAATTCAGTATTTATTTGCAGTTTGTTTTGCTCCCAGTACAAGTCATCAATTCAAATGATACAAAAGAATGATGTCCTCGGTATGAAAATAACTGTAATTATGGTATAGGGTTGAAATATTACACCTTATATTGCACAATAACCTTGGCAATCATCATCTGATATTCTGCTTCTTGTATATGAGATTCTACAGTTGTTTATTTAAAGCACTAGGAACGATTTACAAAATTGACATGTATGATTTGCCATTTAATGGGATTCATGGGTATTTCATCACCTCTGTATCAATACCTAATGTGTGTATCTGAGGAAACTGTCTTGTGTCTTCTTTCCATCCTCGTAGGCTGAGTTCTCCGAGGTCAACCTTGTCTCACATTCCAATGGCACCTGTAACGTGGACATGCAGGTCATTAGGGGCGGGACCAGAGTGGTCAGGTCAGCACCACAAACACCATTGCACACACATTGGTTCTTTTGTCATTCAGAGAAGATCAAACTGTGTTCATTTTTGTGTCAAATCCTTCTTCCCAAACCCCAAATCCTAATTTGTACACCTTTCTTTACCCCTAACCCTTATCCTGACTTTGACAGTAGGATTAATAACAAAATACAACCAAAAAATACAAACCTAATGTCACCTCCTAACCTATCAGATGGACCTCATCCTTTGACACTCAACCTAAGAAGAAATAACCGTCTGTCCTTAAAGGTGTTCCTGCTTTGGAGATTAATTTTAGTTTTTTTGCAAAGACATTTGGTCTTCACAAAAAAGTAAGAACAAACAGACTTACATCAATTGTCAAACCCCAGCATAGTGCTGCTGTACCATGTTTATGCATCAATTAATCATAATCCAAAGGCTTTTCTGTGAGATCAGACAGAAACACCTCAGAATGTGCTTGGAAATAATAAATACACTTACTGCAAGCTCTGATCAGTGGAAAAAGGGCAGAGGCGTATGACCACAGTCATAACCCACAGACTGACACAGTATATCTGTGTACAAACATGTGAACGTACTGTAAACCAGACAATCACACAGGCCCACTCACACACCACAGACCACACTGACACAGACACCAGTGTCCCAGCTGAAGTCTACCAGTGATTAAGCAAGACTGTAACTCCCACTGCTCACCAACCAACGAAACCAACAGGAAATGAAGACGGCAGCCTCAGTCTGACAATCAGCCTCTCTGCCCTGTTATTATGCTTTATGAGGGGTTGGTCCGCACATGCACACACTCACACACACACTCACACACACAAACACACACACACACACACACACACACAGACACACACAGACACACAGACATACAGTCAACAAGGAAACAAGGAAACTTTGATTCATCGCAGTAGACAGAATGATTCACATTCACCTGTCCTGACAGAGTCACATCCACAGCAGCATTATTCTTTTACCACATGTGAGATCTGAGCTCCTCATAGACCTTCAAAGTGGCATCATGGCCTCAGTTTCACCTAAACATGGACTTGCTGTGGGGAAAATTAAGGAGTCTACAACATAATTGTCAATCTGTCTTGTTGTCTGCTTGTCTGAGTCCATTGCAGGCTTTTTAGACTTGGACGCCTTTAACTATCTACATTTGTCTCTGTAATTGCACGGTGTCCATCGATTTCAAGTCAAAGCAGTGATTTTGCTAACTGCTCTGTGTCTGCGTGTTGCTAAGTAACCCTCGCCCCGAAGAAGATGTAGTCTTTTCCCGACTCTGAGCATGTCACTACGTGATCTTTAGCTCCTCTTATTTCTATTCTTATCTTTTATCGCTTTTTATCTTTTGTGGGGTTTTTTTGACGGATTACAATTGAAAGAACAAATACTGAGTAAAAAAATATATATATATAATTTTATTATATAAAAATATAATTTGATAATTTATCAAAAGTTAGTGTAAAAGTTGCATTTGGAGCCTGATCAGTCGGTGGATTTGGTGTTAAAGGAGAGGAAGAGGCTGTGAACCATCACAAGGGTTATAGTATACTAACTGTACTGTATGGAAATGACAACATCAGCACACAGCAACACACAGGTTAAAGTCTGGTGTTATTGTATTTTTCCTCTTATTAACCAATTCCATGAAAAGATCCAAACCAACAATGTTTTAGTCTGTCTCTTAATACTTAATGACTTCCCTACTCTGTCTGTGACTCTCACCCCTGAGCCCATTTGTTCTCATGGAAACGATCAATCTTTAAAATCCACAAATCCACAGTATAGTTTCATCTTTTAAAGGCTAAATAATTTCTTAAAACAGCTGGGCATTCTGTTTTTTTAGCAAAAATGACCCAAAAAAGAGTAAATGGTGCCTTTGTTGGGGACTATTTTCAGCTGCGGATTGATACACATTAAGTGTGCTAGTAAGTATTCAGGCAGCAGGGTGATGTGTGTGGGATTGACTCAAAATAAACTAGTGCCCATGTTCATTGTGATGAAGGAACAATCCAGGCTTACCCTTTAAATGTGTTCATTTTAAGGTGTGTGACTGCAGATGGACTCGAGTCATTTTTTGTTTGCCACTACCCATGGAACATCTAATCTCTTTGGTTCATGTGTTGTTTACTTCCATGCATTCAACCACACACAAAAGAAATGTCCACATCACTAAAAGGACAATGATATTAGAAAAAAAGGAGTTCAAGAGACAGTTAAAAATCATTCACAACGTACAGTTTGCAGAGAACTTCTTTTTCCTTTCCTCCTCTTTGACCTTGTTGCCTTCCTCACTTCCTTTTTAATCTTAATTCACCAGGTAAATGATAATATCAAAAATAAGATGATAGACTTTACCATATTATCAAAGTTCAGGTCTCTTTGTGAGTTGTTTCAAATGTAAGCTTCTATGGCTCTAGAGATGGCAAAGTTAGGCATTCTGTGTTGTCAACAGCTATTGGATGGATTGCCATGAAATTTTGTATAGACATACAGACAGAGGATGAGTCCTACTGACTTTCCATGTAGCGCCATCATTAGGTCAAATTTTCATTTTGTCCAATACTTGGTTTATGGCCAAAAACCTGCAAAAATCACAACTCAAATCACACCTGAGGCTGACCTCAGTTGTAGTTTGTGTTTAGTGCTAATTAACAAATGTTAGCATGCTAACACGCTAAACTAAGATGGTGAACATGGTAAACATAACACCTATTTTTCAGCATGTTAGCGTTGACATTTTTAGCATGTTATCATGCTGACATTATCATTTAGTTTAAAGCACTGCTGTGCCTGAGTACAGCCTCACAAAGCCGCTTGCATGGCTGTAGACGTTTGTTTTATATTTGTTTCAGAGCATTGGGTTAAAAAGTGCACAGTGAAAAATCCAAAGGGAAAGCTAGTGAGGATGGCCATTGCGTTGTTGGCAACACTGATTCAGGGTATTAAACTGAGAGTGAGGACCATGTTGATCTCTACAGCCTACTGTCAGTAATGAAGAGATTACAGTCACATTAATTGCTGTGTCCTCTCCACCAGAGTCTTTTATAGTTTCTTGGAGTGTCTGATTAGTATTCTTGGTGCATGATGAGCTGGTGGTGGTCACACTGTGCCAGAGTTTTCTGTTTCTCTCTCTCTGTCTCTTTTCTCTCACTGCTCTCTACATCTCTTTTACTCTGTATTTTTTCTCTCTGTCTCGTTTCTCACACCTCTCCCCTCTCCTCTCCCCTGCTTTTCCTCACATTCCCTCTCTCTCATAGACGCATTCAGAGACAAAGGGAAAAATAACAGGAGTCGTGCCCTATCACCGTCAACCTTTCACTGAGCTGAACTGCGCTGAATATTGGTTTTGCCCTTAACCCACTGGTCACTAATTGCTATTGTGAGCTCCAGAGCTGAGTTTTTGTTTTGTGTGTTTTGCTATGGAGACTGACACATTTTAAAGTTAAACATTAAAAAATCATAAAAATCCTACAGAATTGTAATAATTCATAAAATCCCAAACTTGGAACCTATTATTATCTGCCATTTAGAATTTGTTTGAGTAGATTAATTCCCCATTTTCTCTCAACTTTTGAATGCCAGATTCCCTCTGCAATGCAGTCCTTGTCACTGTTAACTCTACTGTTGGCCTGGGGAGGGCTGCAGACAGACACCTCTGTGACACATGTCACCAGCAGCTTCATTTCACCTGCCTGAAGCTCATCTTCACCCAGTTCCACCTCCAGCTAGGGGTGGGAAATACCACAAAATGTGGTTTTAATCTCATACCAAGCAATACCGGGTCCAGATTAATATATAACAATACAGATACTGATACTTTTTATTAGTGAAAGTGGCAACAAGTCCTCCAAATTACACAACAAAATACGTTGTTTGTCCATGCTATCTTGACTGACAAATTGAAGCATTTTCTAATCTGACTCCCCTATCAGCAGAACGACATCGAACGACATGTGTCTGTGCCTTACAAATCACTGTTGAAAAATTAATCCGCTTTATGATGTGACAACACTCCAAGTTTCTGTCCACTCCTGCTCTTTGAAACACAACAAAAGTACAACCATAAAGCCAATTTCAGAAATATCTGACATCCAAGCTGAGGATCCAACTGAAACAAAACTCATCTCTTGCTAAACTGTGTGGTTGCAGAAGAGGGGAGATGACCGGCGCCTCCTGCTCACCAGAGCACACTGGAGCAACAAAAAACAACATCAAAGCTTAGACCACTCTTGAGGAGTGTTTCTTTAACCTCTTACCGTTCCTGTAAAATTTGCCTGTTTTTTAGATGGTGAATATCAGATTTGAGAACAAAACTCCATGTGAAAACAGGAGGTGAAACAGCGACATGCTGGCAGAAAGCAGGTCAAAGAAACACAAACATTTCAAACATGCAGGTTACACTTGTTTATCCAATTTCCTTTATGAATGATACTATTCATGTCACAGATGGAGTTGTCACTGATAAAGTGATGCTTGTAAAGTTATATATTATAAAGTAATATAATTTAAATAGCTGTGTCATTTTAATTATAAATAATGTGAAAATAAATGTAACATCCATTACCCACTTCAAGCTCCATTTACCATTAAATGTTGAGTTTAGTATGCCAGGAAAATAAGATCCCAAACAGAGTGCTTAGTAAGAATCCTTCACAGATGATGATCTATTCTAAGATGAGAGATATGACCACTCCATTGTCTTTTTTTCTTAGTCCAATTTTAGTCATTTATGTGGCCTGACAGGCGTATTCTCTCACTGCCACAGCATCCTCAGTGGGAAAGATAAATATACTACATTTCACTTGTGGCTTTGTGGGTTTTTCCTCTGTACCACAACCTTTATTTAATGCCATCTAATCGCTTTCTTCCACGCAAAAATGCAGGTCAGTGACAAATGTCTGTTTTTATCAAATAACCAGGCGATGACCCTTTTGCCTGACAATGTGAAGTGACTCAGGCTAGATTCTAGTTTTTGTAACAACACAAGCTGTGTGGGGAAATACTGCTATAAGTGAGGTACACTGAATCTAGAAATGTAAGTGTATTCTTATTTCAACCTTCTTTATTTCTTCTTTATTCCCTCTGCTGCTCTCACACCAGGTCTTTCAGGCCTGACTTTGTCTTGGTGCGCCAGCACGCCTTCAGCATGGCCCAGAACGAGGATTTTAGGAACTTGATCATCGGTCTGCAGTATGCGGGCGTCCCCGCAGTCAACTCTCTGGACTCCATCTACAACCTCTGCGACAAGCCTTGGGCTGTAAGCAATTTCAGCAAAACTCATTTACACCATTATATAGATGTGGAAAGTTGTTTTTAATGGAGTTTGCAGCTGTTAATTTCATTTTTAATTAAGATAATTTGGAGGATTTTTTTCTGATTCTCATGTGACTTTTTGTGGCTCCAAGCACAGTTTAAAAACACCATGACATTGATTAATACTACATGAATAATTATAATACATATTATACTTGCTGAACTACCTGTGCTCAAATTGAGGTTGACTCTCAATTGCTGTTTCTCTCTCTTCCTGTTCTCCTCCTTTCCACCAGTTTTCCCAGCTGGTCAATAATCAGAAGAGGCTGGGTTCAGATAAGTTCCCTCTCATTGATCAGACGTTCTACCCCAACTACAAAGACATGGTAAGATTTTTTTATTTTTTTAATGTTTACACATTGTATATTGTCAGTAACCCTGCAGCAAACTCACACCTCCAAAACACCAGCTTCTCAACAATCAACCAAATGTCTCCATTAATGATCTTGAGATTTAGATATTTGTATTACTGTGTATTTAGAAGTTTAACTATTTGTCTCAGGGCAGTGAAACTTTCTCTAAAAGCAGGAGACATTGATATTTTATTTTGAAACATTTTCCAAAATGCAATTTACCATATTTCTAGCATAAATACTTACGCTACTTTCACGTTTGACACGAGTGTTTACCACAAAGCCGAGAATACTCATTAAAGAGAACAAGCACAAGTCATGATACCTTTCTGAGGATTCTTACTGCTAAAGCCCCAATTCCCTAAATTCAATTCATTGTGATATGTGGTACTTTCATGTTTAAATAATTGACCTAAGGTAAATATTGTTATTTTTTTACACTTAACAAGGTTACTGAAATATTACAAAATAAGACTAATATAAAATAAGTTGAAAATAATAACAAAATAGTATGTTACTGTATATTACACTCATGAGAAAAATGTATTTTACTTATTTATATACTGTGCTAAATATATACGGTGCTCTGTAGGCACCAGAGTGCTTTTTATTGAGAAATGTGCTTAAACTTCTCTGGCTTGTTAGAGATATTCTGTAACAGCAGAAACCCTTGGCAAGCTCGGAAAAATCCTCATTAAATCGTTTCCTTTTTTTCATTGTTAATGTCACCTCTGGGCGCTCATTGAAGTGCTGTTAAGAGTCGTATTTTCTAACATACTTGCTGAAGAGAAGAAAAAACGAGTCAGTGTCACACTATACCATTGAGACATTTTATATACAATCTTTTTTGGTACATGGAAATAGAAAACTCTATTTAGACAGAAACAGAGACATAAATACAAACCCAAACAATTCTTTCAGTATAAAACAAACATGAAATTGTTTGATAACGCTTCACTAAAGCCATACAGTTATTATGCATTATAATCATATCAGTCATGAAAGTCGAAATTTAATTATTAAAATATTTCAAAATAGTATTCAAACGTATCAAATAACTGCTTTGTGCAGCTTAAATTCAAATATTTTGTTCTTGAATGTGACCCTAATATGATCTTTAAATAGTGGCTCATGCATGAAGACAGCAAGTGATAGCAATTTGTAATCTGTATGACTTCAGTGAAGTAGTCCAGTAACAAGACAGGGGTCAATTCAGATTTGGGTCTTTTAATACATGTTGAGTCAATATATTAAATAAAGCCTATAAAACAACAATTAAATCACTAATTATAGCTCATTCATGAATATCAGTTATTTCTCTTTTTGTTGGTTAACGTCTTGTGCCAAAGTTTTTACTATCTTTTCTTGAACTTGAGAGTTGAGAAGAATCCACTTCCTGTTTTTAAGGAGTTAAGAAAAAAGTGAATTGAACCTTGTCCTGTTACATCGTTTCCTCTAAGGAGAGGTGGCTGGGCGTCTACAGGTGGCAGTGCTGTTGTTAAAGCGCTGGATTAGATTTTTGGCACAGGAAATAGTACAGGAACCAACCAAGGAAACTAAACACACAAAACCACAAGATAACAACTTCTATGCTATAAAACAAGATCCGGTTAGCCTTTAAAATGTTAATTCTCACTGAAGTACAATATTTACATTCTCAGCAATTCGAGAGTATAAACTGCGATGATTTAGATGTACAAGAATTATGGTCATATATAATTAATGTGTCAGATTTTGTCAAAATATAATTAATTGGGGAATGTCTGGTGTTGCTTTGTTCGATATATATACAGTGCATTTTCATTTGCATGGGACACTTATTCGAGAATATATAAAGGTAAAAATTCAACACCAGAATGTCTGGGGGGAAAGGTGGCGGTGCTGCAGTCTACCTGCAGAAATTTAGTGCACAGAAGATTTGTTTACAGTATATTAAAGTACACTTAGATCGTGGAAGAAGTTGGCAACTTTTTCCTACTATTTTCCTCCTGTTGTTTTACAGTTAATGTCCAACTTTCTTAAACTTCTGTGAGTAAATGCGTAACCTAAATTATTACATAACCTATTGTAAGTTATGCATAAACAAATATGAGGTCTTCAGTATTTGTCTAGGTTATGCATTTACCATCAGGCCATCAGAAATGAAGAAAAGATTCACTCTGGGGTGAATAATTCGCAGTGGATGGTCTGCTGCTATTCTTATTCTGTGGAAAACAGCAAGTGAAGTGGAATGTGTGAGAGCAAGAAAATGAGGCAGAGGAATACTGAAAGCCCCTGCAGTTTATAAAAATTATGCTAGCATTGCTGTAGCAACCACCTGAACCCTGTTAACAGAAGCTCAAAGTTGAGTTAAGCTCCCTCGAATGTAAAAAAAAAAAAATCAGCAAATTTTTCAACAAAATCAGTTGCTGCTTTGCACGCCAAATTTGAGCCACATAAGCAAAAGCAGGAAATGTTTCTTGGGACTTTGCAGGTGTGAAATGGAGTAAAATGAATGGCAGAATTACAGGTCAAGGGTCAGTCATGTCCAGGAAGTCTTTCTCAGGTGGAGGTCCACCCCGGTACCAGCTACAGGTTGTGTCAGAGCGGCGGATACAGGCGTACTGCCGAGCCTGCTCCCCATTTAGGCTGTTATCCAGCAGCCAGTCAGTCCACAAGCACTCGTTTTCTCCTGTTGACGCACACGGCACTGTGTAACAGGTGTTGATCTGAGGAGAGAAGAGTTTTTGATTCATCTGTTTACTCGCTGCTTCATGTCATTATTTATTATGATTGGAAACGTAGATAACAACACAATAACTCTGCAACACTCTTAAGTACAAATGACCTTTTTGCAATATCAGCTCTGTTGCTTTGTTTCTTGAGGCATCTCTAAGACAGATAGATGAGTGGGACAAAGATAAATATGTATGAATAGAGAATGAACAGTCCTTACTCACTCTGCATTCACAGCCCATCTGGTATCTGTAGTTGAGATTCTTCTTTTGTGACAGCGATAAGTTGTCCCAGGACTCTACCAGGTCACACTGGCCAATAGAAATTCTCCCATCACTCCACATACTTCCTGTTTAGTGACATCACAACACGGCCATTGAAAATCTAATCTTGCATTCAGCCTTAGCTATTATAATGAATACAGTGTTTAAAAATGTTGTTATAAAAAATAGATAAAAGCTTTAATAGCAAACACTAGTTCACAGCTAATTTAATTTGGGTTGAGTAATATAACTATGACTATTCTACAATGTTTACAACACATCTGCTTGTTAAAAGAAATAGCTGACATTTTCAGAAATGCACTTATTTGCTTTCTTGCCAAGAGTTACATGAGAAGATGGATACCACTCTCGTGTCTGCACGGTTAGCTTAGCTTAGCTTAGCACAAAAACTTGAAAGAGGGGGAAATAGCTAGCCTGATTCTTGGTTTTCTGTACGGATTAAAGAAATGTGTTCATTGGTGAGCTTTAGAGATGCTGGTATGTGGATTTTGTTACCATTGGACACAGCCAGACTAGCTGTTTTCCCCTGTTCCCAGTCTTTATGCTAAGCTAAGTTAACTAGCTGCTGGCTGTAGCTTCATATTTACCGCACAGACATGAGGGTGGTATCGATCTTCTCATCTAACTCTTAGCAAGAAAGCAAATATGCGTTTTTCCAGAAATGTCAAACTATTCCTTTAAAGGAAAAGCCATTTGGGACAAAAAAATCCTGCCAGTATCACTCTACTGTATATTCACACATAGATGTACCAATTTGACATTACTTTACATAGCCCGTCTTTTGTTGGACTTTGTGCTGCTTTTTCCTACTGAAAGTGCAACATAAAAACTGACCATTGCATACTGTACCTGAGAGCAGATACCCTGCCTTATTGTTGGAGTCCAGTTTGACTCCACACAGTGAGGAGAAGACTGGAGTGTACACATACTGGATATCTTTGGCCTTGTCAAAACCTTTGAACATCTGGACACAGAGACATACAGGGAGAAGAGAGTAGAGAGGCTCTAGTTTAAAGAAAAAGGGAAGGTATAAGCCTGGCCTGATATGAATTAAATACAGTATTATGTGGCAGCAATGTAAGCAGGATTAATGATAGGTCAAGAACAACTTTAATATGTCCCCAAAATATAGCATACTGTGTCTTAGTGCCTCAGTCATCAAACAGATGTGAAGTCAACTCCAAAATATAGAAATAAAACTGACTGTAAATCAAAAAATATACATTTAGGATATTTAGCAGACATTCTTATGCAGAGCAGCTTATCGTCCTGCTCAGAATTCATTATTAACACCATAAGGTCAAGTGGAGATGAATATTTGCACACATTTGGGCCATTTGAACTAGACTTGTTCTTTGTGTTTGAATGTTGTCAACCATAGACACATATCAGACATTTACATTTACAGAACTGAGCCACAGCTAATCAGAATTTGTTTACTTTTCCTGACAGATTACACATACGTGCCCACATACACCACACAGCTATACAAGGCAACATAAACAGCAAAAAAATGATGTATGTCTGCACCAGCAGCAGCTGTTACTTCCGTCCAGAGATCTCACCTTGATCATTTTGATTTCATATTGGATCATCTTCATGTAAGGTGAGGAGCTGTTGCTAGGCGACACAATCTTCTCTCCAGAGATCTTTGCCCTTATCACTGTCAGGAAAAAAAAGAAGAAAAAAAAACAGAACAAAAGAAGGATTAAGATTAACTGACATGCCAAATAAATGCAAGAGGCAAGATAAATGCGTGATTTACATGCCAGAGACAATAGAAAACATTCTGAATTATGCATGTGTATAATGTGCATGTTTTTCCTTCTCTATAGATAGATAGATAGATAGATATGTTCCCTCCTCCTCCCTCCTTTTCTATCCTTTGGCTTGTCACTCGTCTTTCTCCCCACACAGACAGTGTAGCAGTCCCTCTCAGTAGTGATACCGGATGTGTCCCTCCTCTCCTCTGGGAGGGAAATCAAAACCCACATGGAATAACAAGTAGCTCTCTGCTTGCACACTCCTATTAACCGACTCCACACACACACATTTATGTATACAGTACCACACCACACACACACTTACTCAAAGCCAAACCATGTCTGGCACAGGAGTGACTTCACATTATTCTATCCCATACTGTAAATCAAGTAGAAGGGTAAAGTAGCAGGATAATTGGTCTGTGGTTCTCAACAGGAAGGTAACAGCAAAGTCGTATTTTTAAAGTCGTAATTTTACAACCTCTCATTTAGAGACAAAATACTCATTATACTTAAAATATTATTAACGTTGAATGTTCACACAGACCACAACATGCAGTCCACACTGTGCCAAATCAAACCGTGTTATTACAGACTCATTGCTACAGAACTACCTACTTTTTTCCATCCATCAAACCAATGAAATCTGCACTTTTAGACATCTGCATTACTCATTATGTTAACTGACAAATTAATTTCACTGTCAAACATTTCCTTTAAAGTAATAACACTGCTGTAGCTCAATCAATCAAACATAATTAAGTTTATTATTATATTCTCTCACATCTCTCAGTGACTTTGAACATGGCAGCCAGCTGCATTAACTATGCAGCTAACAGAAAAGCAGCAGCACCACAATAGAACAATGTATAAGGTGCTGAAGAAAATATCATATACTTTAAGCAGTAGTAAGGCTCTATAGTAAGAGGGATACTCCATATATAATGTGTAAGGAATAGATTAAACGTTTGTCTACTCTAATGTAAGCTGCAAGTGTTAGTATGTCCGGCTAACTATAGCTTACTGCATACAGTAGCCTAGTAATAGCGGTATGTTCAAGGTCAGGAGCATTTCATAGCCTACTACATTATTTTGTTGGGTTACAGGTAACGTTATAAAAAAGCCCCATTCATGACTAGCACATCCACAAGCTACTACAGAGTTTAGCATAATGTTAGCATCTCTCTCGTGCTTATTTGGGGAAGGTTACACTCTAGCCAGGCTAACTTGTTATCCGAGATAGCGTTATGTTCGCCAAACACATTGGTTAGTTCTCAACCTAAAAGCCTTTTCTCTTATAACGTTAAAATTGAAAGATACTGTGTGAAAATATGAACAATAAAGCATAAATATAATGTCTCTGTCTTGCTTGTCTAAGTATGTAAGCGAAGCAGCTAAACAATGTTGTGTTAGAATTAAATGGCTGATCTTACATTTTTTTAACCATACTTGTAACACTAGGTCTGACTAGTTTTACACTGAAACACAAGAACAACAACATGTCTTCAACAGGGATCATAACTGGTGAAGATGCTGACTTTTTGACATGTAGCTTTAGCCTCAGTCTTTTAGCACGATGTCATGTATGTAGCCTTCAAATAAGACACCTTTACAGGGTTCTTATTTTAAATGGAGCCAGTTGGAAACATTAAAAAGTCAGCCAGAGACAGCGTTTTCAACCAACTCATGAGGCTAACGTTTGCTTAATTAGCTAGCTAGCTACAGCTAATAAAATCTGCTAGCGACAGTTGTCATTTCAGCCATCAAAATTGAATGCCACTGGCTAGAAATGATAAGCCTTCTTTTATCTACCAGTGTGTGAAATCAAGGACCTATAGTTTCAAAAATTACCAACAATTTCGAGTGGCAAATTTGCCTCCATTATCATTGTAACCTGTTTAAGGTACTTTGCAAGAAGGTAAAGCTGACAGGCATAGCAACGGTAACTAAGGGGACGAGGCTTAGCGAAGATGATTGATTTTGTAATAACTACATTTTTTATATTTATTTATTCATTTATTTTATTTATATTATTATGTATAATCAACAACATACATGCAGTTAACTTAAATATATTTATTGTTTGGCCTTGTGAATAATGAAAGTTGTGCAATAAGCTGCCTGTAATGCCCATTAACACTGCTACATAACTGTAGCCCTGTAACCCCTGTGGAATAGATGCACCAAAGTGAGATGGAAAAAAAAGAAGGGAAGAAACAGAGAGAAAGAAGTGGAGCAAGTGACCTTGGTATAGCCATGAAAGAAAGAGAAAAGCTACAGTATAAGAGAGGGAGAGTAAACGTGACCCAGCACCCCTCCTAGCCCTCACCCTCTCACACAGCTACGCAATCCACCCCCTTGTTTTTGCTTTTCACTCTTCACATAACTACACCACGGTTTTGTGTGCTGGTGAGAGGAGGAGGAGCTCAGCGTGTTCTGTGAAATTGGTTCAAGAGAAAACTTTTTTGTTAGTCAAACACGCAAGAAGATAGAAAGGCAGGCAGACAAACAAATACAGACAGACAGGAAGTTAACGGGAACTTGTCTGAAGTGTTACAGATTTGTCAGAGTGCACTGCATCGCCCACAGCGAGACAGCTGGTCCAGGGGTGTTCACTTTATGGAAAATGTCAGAGAGCACAAGATGCTTGCTCGGTATAACTTTGATATACTTCATTCTTATACTGCATAATGCATAGCCTGAGGCTCAAACAGAGCGTGGCAATACATCTGAAAACATTAGACCTGCATCCGTCAGTAGGTTAATACAGTTGATAAGGTGATCCAAGTGAAGTAGAAATCATCTTGAGGTTATTCAAAAATCATGGGGGTTGGGGGATGAAAAGAACAGGACAGACTAAAGAGAAACTTTTCTCCTGACTTATTATATGTTACAAACAAGTATACAACATGCTCTATAATACTTTGTAATACACTTTACAGTGTCTGACCTCACAAGGACACACCTGCCTGTAAACTCACCTACACACATGCAGCCGTGACCTAAAAAATGCATGCAAAGAACTAGAGCTCAGTTTGATTAATCGGTTAGTATACTGGAGTGTCGTGGATACATTTGCATTAATCTTCATTGAGTTCAGTTAATTAGGTATTTGCGTAGCTAGAGCTACTGTACTGAAGTACAGTTTTGAGGTGCTTGTACTTTACCTGAGTATTTCCATTTTGTGCCCTCCACTTTATACTTCTACCTTACTATATTTGAGTGAAACAGCAAGAGTTTCTAGTTACTTGCAGATCGAGTTATTACATGCTAAGCATAATATGCTAAACATTTCACTACCTAAAATATCAAGTAGTACTTGTATAATAGGTATAATATAATAGGTAATACGTTTGTACTTCAGCTCAAGTAAAATTTAGCATGCAGGACTATTACTTGTAATTAGAGCCTGACCAATACTGGATGTTTTAGGTTGATAACGATATTGATATTTGAGAGTATCAATATCGTTTCCAATAATGATATATCAGCCAATATTGCTTTTATATTTATATATATATATATATATATATATATATATATATATTTATATATATATATATATATATATATTAGCAGTATAGTAGTATATATATATATATTTATATATATATATATATATATATATATATATATATATATAAAAACACATAACATTAATAAACATGTTTGATAAGGATCCATTGGTTATTAAACATTTGTGACTAAGAAATGTACTGAGCAGGACATTTTACAGTTGAAAAATAAACTTGTCAGTGGAGCCACTTGTAACATATCTGAGGCATTTGTACTGCAATTTCTTGTTACTTGTTGGCCGACATACTTATAAATCAATACGATTTATCTGTGATAGGCCAAAGCTGCCGGTATACTCCGTAAGAACTGCTTGTTGGATGGTCAAATAGCTTCGGAAACCCCTCCCCCAACACCTCTCCAACGTGAGGTTAGGGGAAGGCTGTGTCCGACCATTCTGTAACTTTCCGAAACCTGTGTCTTACGAACTAGTTCTGTTTGAGCATAACCCGACCCTAACACCAGGCTATATTTCGGCCCAGACAATTTATCAGTCTAGATCTACTTGTATTTTTACATTGTGGTATTTTTACTTTTACTTCTTCCACCACTGGTTAATGTAATTAACAGTATTAATGGTTAAGTATTGTTTTTATAGGCCAATGTCACATCTGCTATTGAATATTGAAACATCAGTACACCCACCTCCTCAACTATGATTACACCACTGAATAAGGCTGTCATGCTCACTATACAGAAATACTGTACATTGTACCAATGATGACTATCATATTATTACCCTCTTTGTTCAGTTCAGCTCTTTGATCTGCACTTGCTTTGGCAAGAAGAAACATATCGGAAAGTAGATGAAGTGGTTTGGCAAATTAGCCGCCCCACTTAAATCTTCCCTTCTGAGCAGAATAATGGGTCTATGTGGCCTATTAATGGTAAGTAATACACCAATGCATAACTGTGCTCTGTGTAAGGATCAAATAGTTGGCAGTCTGAGCATTGGCTGTATATCAGTGCAACATGGAAGAGGACAGAAGTTGCTATAGCCAATAAACCAAGAATAGTACAGTCATTTTTCATCACAACAGATCAGTGCTTTTAATCATTTATTGAGAAACTGTTCCAGATAAAACTGAAAAAATCTGATCACCTTCCAGACGTAATAGTTTTTAAGCAGCGATTGTACATTTTAATGACATTTATTGTAGAAATTACATGTACTAACTGAAGAGCAAACCTCATTTTATTCCTAGTTTGTTGTCTCTTCCTAAAATGATTCTCTTGGCCCAGATTCTCTGAAATGTTTACCCCCCACCTAGACATCTTTGAACTGCGCAGGCTAGGTTACCCACTCAATTCAGTTGCTGCAGCTGTGTTATGAACAGGAATAAGGACAGGCACGCCTGCAGAGTGAAAGTGGCTGTGCATCTGCCCCGCAGCTACATAACCAAAGAGAAATATTGCAAACTTGTACCATGAGAACTGATGTAGTAAGTAACTTCCCCCCTCCCTGATGAATCGGCACCCTTGTCATGCTCACAAAGCTGGACTGTCAGCGGGCTTTCACACTGATATTGTTAGTATGCAGACCATTAGACCAAGCCTATAGACATGGAAATGAAGTGGGGAGAGAGAGGGAAAGAAAGAGAGAGATGGAGTAGGCTGTGTTGGCATGGCTTGGCCTCCATCCAACACACACACACTCACACTCATACACACAATCTGAAATACACAAGCATGGCTAGGGAATCGTCCAAGGTTTGTCCAGATGGGATATTATTCAGATGTACAGCTTTATTCAAGGGGCTCATGGACTCTGAAAACACTGTCAGGTCAACTAAAGGCCACCACCAGCCTATGCTTAGAAAACAACCCAGACAGTATAATCACAGATGCCACCAAATGAAAAGTTTTCTTAGACGCACTCAGTGAAAGTGAGGGATTTTCCTCATTTGTTATTCATGGGTCCAAAAAGTTGCATCCTACCTGAAAGGGACCACTGCCTCTTGTACTCATACATTTAAAACAAAACACAGACTCGAGCCCCGAGCACACCCTGAGGAAACGGGATCCAATTACAAAAGAACCTGTGGTTAATTGACCATTCGTGAAGTCCCCCCCCACCCCCCCACCCCCACCCCCAATAGTTCTGTTGCTATACCTGTAAAGCTTTCCGTTCTCGCACAGCACATATGCAGATTACAATGATAATGGTGGCAGATTTACCACTAGAAAATCTTAGTCATTTTTGAAACAGTAGAAACAATGGGTCCTTGATTTCACACAGAGGTAGACAAAAACAGTTTCTCAACCGCCGATTTCGCCAGCTGAAATGACAACTGCCGCTAGCATATTTTATTGTTGCTAGCTAGCTAACTAATTATCATTAGCTCCATGAGTTGGTTGAAAACTCCTTGACAAACGAGAACTCTGTAAACGGGTCTTAAATATGCACTTTGATAAGGGAAAATGTATTCATTCTGAGAAAAGGCTTTGAGGATGAGGACTATAACGTAATGCTATCTCGAGTGATGACTGTGCTGGGATTGCTGGAGTGTTTACTTCCCCAAATCAGGACAGGGCCGCTAACATTACACTAAACTCTGATAATAGCATCCAGAACTGACTCCAACACGGGGAAAATACTAGACAGTGGATGTCCCAGTCTTGAAGGAGGCTTTTGCTAACATAACCTTTAATCCCACAAAATGATGTAGTTAGTTAATGATATGCTGCTTTGGAAGTAATGCTACATTAGTGTTACTGTACTGTTATTGTAAGTAGTAAGTTATTTAGTGAGCCAAATGTTTGCAGCTCACTTTAGAACAGAAACACACAGTTTAATCCATACTTTACAGGTGCTTATGTTTTTGGTTTTTGAAAGGACTAAATAAAAAGAATCAACACTCCAAACTCGAAGAATATCGAGTATCGCCGCATCTCCTTTTACAACATGTGGAAAAGTCCAAATCGCTGATCGGGGGAAAGGTTTAGCGAATGGTCAATTGGAATCCATTTTGTTTGGTCCAGTGGATCAAACGGACGCAAACTGATAAAATGTTGTTCGACATGTAATGTTTGCTAATGAGCTGCATTACGTTGTGACATGCTTGTTTCAAATACACTTAGTTTCAGTTTTTGAATGTTGGCTACATGATTCACATGAGAATGACATGCAGCATGCATTGCTTTTGTGTCTTATGTGACCATTGAAAACAACTGAACAAAAGACCAAAAGATGGTTATAAAATTGGACCCAATGCTATACCAGCATAGACCAGAAAGTCTGGTCTGACACCTGGTTCAGGTCCATTCCAGTCTAACTCATCAGGACTTTGCAAATGTCAGGCCTTTATGAAAATTATGAAATTGTTCAGTTGGAGAAAACAGAATAATCATACTTGCAGGACCTCCATCTCTCACTCTAATGACACACTTTATATGTAAAACTCTGTCCTAAAAACATTGCCCCAAATACTCTCATTGTGTTCTCATAACCCAGATCTAATTTGGCATTATGGCGGTTTCAAAAAAAAAGTCTCAGGCTCCATTTCATACTGACTACTTTTTGAGACACATTTTCAGAGTACTTTGAAGGAGCTGACCCTCTCTAAACCAGAAGGGAGATACAGACACATTAGAAAACAACACTAAAATACAGTAAAAGCAATTTCTTCATCTACTTTATCTTTCTGTCTTTCTCTCTCCTCTGCTGGAGTGTAACCTTTGACAGAAGCACATACTCCAGCTTTCCACAGTCTGGAGCCAAGTGCTCAAAGTCAGAGCAGAGTGTTGGTTTTGGCCTGTGCTTAGACAAGAAAGAACTGGATGATGAGGGACGTCAGACAGAGAGACAGGCAGACAGCCCGACAGACAGACAGATAGATAGAAAGTAGGCCGGGGCCACTTGGCGCTGACTGTTTTCCTAGGGTTTGTTTTTCTGTGATTAAGAGCAAGTCCCAGATCTGTAACTACAAAAAACAGATAGCAGGCTGCTGTGTTTTCAAATAATAGTAAAAGGATTGGTAGTGTATTAATCTTGGTATATAAGAAAAAGAAAGGCCAGTCAGAGAAACAATGTGTGTGTGTGCATGTATTTCTTATGAATATTGTTCACTCAACCTAAAAAGAAAGTCTGATAACTGATATTGAGTGATAATAAGTCCACCATGCTAATATTTTATTTAGCCTTCCTATAGAGTGCTTTAATAAATGACTGTCAAATTTCTCTGCATAAAACTGATAATTTCTATGAATACAACTGGAACAAGCTGCAATAATAAATCGTCTTTTCAATTAACCACCACGAAAAGCTCAGCCCTGAAACTCTATTGATTAGTTACTGTCACAGTGGGTTGACACTGTGGATTGAAATGTTTTCCCTCTCAGAAAATCTAATTAAGTTGATCAATAAGCCAAATCATCAATCAGTTAGTTAAGAAGGAGAGCCAGTCCTCCCATTTTAAAATCACACACCCCTTTTGGGTTATTGCATTCACAGTCTCACAAACTTAAAATCAATTTTTCACTATTATTAAATGCAGCAGCTTATATATTCTTACCTTTTATCTGAGTAAACAGAAACTAAACTGGTCTCCAGTTATTAACTTACCGATCTCAGCGCTGCAGAATAGCTGCTGTGGGTGTGCTGGGTGGCAGCTACATCCCTCCACAACTTCCTCCATGCCTGCACCAAGCAAAAGGAGCACCCAGAGCCCCAGACACGCACTCCGCTCCTGGGACAAGGCCATGATGACTCTGGCTGCCTCTGACCGCTCCACCACTCGATAAACACTCGGCAACCTCTTCTGATCCTGTTAAGTTCCGCGGTAAAGCAAATCAGGCCGGCAGTCAGCAACGGGGGGATGGATAAGACAGTAGAGTTGAAGTAGTAAGATGAGCTCTGCTGAGCTGAAGGGCAGCTGTGGATAGAAATGTTTTCATAAATTTAAAGTACACTTCTGAATTCAAGCTGGAGCAAATGACTTGAGTTGAAGGGAAGGCTGCTGCTGCTCTCTCTCTCTCTCTGTCTCTCTCTGTCTCTCTCTCTCCCTCTCTGTAGACAACACACAGAGAAACTTACAATAGTTGGATCCCCTCACACTCTGGTCTTGAATGCTGAGAGGGTCGCACACAGGGAGCCTCTTATGTACTCAACAATTTAGGGACAGCCTCCTCAAATGCAGAAAAAAAAAACTACCATCCTTTGCCTCTTCTTGTACCCTCTTTTGATGTCCTCCCTCTTCTCCCATTGGCTGCCGTAAGTGTATTCATGCAGTTAGTCATGAAAATTATGAGTTTGTGAAACACAGATTAGAAATGACCTCTACCCGCCCAAACAATGATTTAAAATAATTTGTGCAAGTTGTTTTGTAAAGGTCAAGATTAGTGTTGTTGTGCTTTTCAGATGCAGCTTGTGTGTTCATCTGTGCAGCATCTGAGTCATAAATGCAAATGATGATCATAAAAATGACTGTTGATTAGTGTTCATTTGTAGAGTACAAGTATTGCTGTATTGTGGGAAATGGAGCAGTTTCATGTCAAGACAGCACTTCATGACTAATTCTGAATAAAAAGACATCTGAGCGCATGTCAGTACATCTGAAAAGAAACAACAGTAAAGACTGAAAGAAAACTTGAGAATAACAAATAAAAAGAGATTTAAATGAAAGAAGGTGGCTCTAACATTGGAAAAATTGAAGAAGTATCACCCAATTCTGTAGTTCCCTTCAGCTCTACAGAGCGTTTGAGCGCCTTTCAGCTTGTTGTTTTGGTTTTATGGCCCTCAACTCTACTGTTTTGGTTCACTCTCAACGCTCTCATAGCGAGCAGCAACAGGCAGCTGTTGTGCAGGTAGTGTCCAGCTACACTACCTGCACAGCACCAAATGCCAGACAAAGTTAGCAGCTAGCTGGTGAACATAGTGGAGCATTTAATGGCTAAAGAGACAGATATTTCCTTCGGGAGTTGGTCTAAGCCAAAACAGAGCAAAAATGACAGTAAATACTGGGCTAACATTTGTCAAGTGGCCAGAAACGTGACTCCAAATTCATGCTAATGCTGCTCTGCGTCTGCTGGATGTGTGAATAGGCAACTGTTTGCTAACACATTTGTCATATCAACTTCATGAGGTGGTAATATGTATGTGATAATATATGTACATAGTATGATAATATGTGATAATATATATGTTGTAGTATTAAGTTGTGCTGCCCCCAAGTGGACAAAAATTAATTAATGCAGATTTGAATCTTATCTATCTATTAAGTAAAAATGTTCATAGTCAGGTATATTAATTCCACCTCTTTCTCGTGCTGTTTTTGTTTTTTAGAAATAAGTGTTAGTTTAGTGAAACATTGCATCTGTCCTCCTGACAGATCTATACAATTTGTTTTACTGTAAAATATAACTTAAAGAATTAAAGTTACTGTAAATGATTTGTTGAGATTGTCATTTTTTGCAATGCTGCTACACCATAAAGGCTCACTTACTTAGATAGATCTGTGAATGGTGACAGTTGCTCTAAACATCCACTCATTTTTCACCGCAGGGTCTTTCCAGTGTGTTGATATGTTGGTATAACAGCTGTATTCGTTCCCTTTAATTATTCTATTACTTTTCAGATTACAACACCAAGTTTCCCAGTAGTGGTGAAGATCGGACACGCCCACTCTGGAATGGGAAAGGTAACGTTGCTCCTCTCCTCTTACAAGCTGCCAGAAGAAAAGTTCATTTAGCCATTTTACAGTTACTTTACTAACTTAAAATTGCTAAATTGAGTGATCATTTAAGTACATGAAAGATTTGACCTCCTGAAATCAGCTAGTTGTGATCAAATGATATGGTTTTGAAGACACATTCACGTATTAGTAAAGGGAAAATAGCTGCATGTTGGACTGAAGCCCACCCATTAGACTTGCATCATTTGACAAATTGCCATTGGAAAGTGCTTTAAAATCCCTCTGTGTGCCTAGAGATAGCTGAATGGTTTACACTAAGCACCACCACATCTGGAGCCACATCGTTTGTACAGTGTAATGCTTTCCCTGACATACACTACCGCTTAATATCCACTCTCCATCTTCCGTTTTCCTCTTATCTGTCTTTCCTTATCCTTTCCTCCTTTTATGACTGCAGCACATCCTTTTATATTCTCCCTCAGTCCTCCTTCTCTCCTCTCATTGACTGACGACTGTGTTAATATTTTCTGGGTGAAATGAGATTGAAGTGTTTGCCCACTTTCTACCACTCCACATCGATCCACCACACATCATTTCCCTGAACTCCTCAATCTGATATTGTGTTATTGTCCTCTCGCTCTCTCTCTCTCTCTCTGTCTAACTGGGCCTCTCATCAGCCTGTACCTTTCTGCCCTCCTTTATCCTAACATCTCATCTCTTACACAGTCTCTTCACTGTTGTTGTTGCTTCCCTCTGACAGGAATAGTTTATGAAAGACACGGCCATTTATAATAAATACCGTACAGGGGGAGAGCACTAGCTTTCTGATTAAAGTGGACCATGTCACTTCTAGGACATTGACAGTGGCTACTGCAGAGACCATCACAACATAATTTTATCTCCATACTCCATGTTGACCCAGGTCATTAATTAGGCCTGCATTATTGATGATATGACCGTATTTAGACTCTTAGAAATGCAAATTACAAGCAGAATGCATCGCTCAGGAACAGCATCTTATACGTTTATATTTTTCAGACTATCAGCCCTTTGTGCATGCTTGAAGAAATGGTTTGACATTTAGGATATACGCTTATTTGTTTATAGCCGGGAGTTAGACGAGAAGATTGACACCGGTCTCAGATAAGAGTTGTATCAATCTTCTCATCTAACTCTCAGCAAGAAAACGAACACTGAACCACCATTTTAATAAACAAAAAATAGTAACAGTTTGTGCAACCTGCAAATCTTTAAGAAAACTATTCAAGAAAAATGTAGTCATGTTATGCTTAAACCTATGTGACTTTTTTGTTTGAAATGTCCTCTAAAGCTAGAGTTCAGTTTTTGTGCAAATTCTTAAACAGTTATGAGACAGTTATTATGCAACAATACTGTAGATGACCTTATTGCAAAAATAATATTTACATCAAAAAATATCTCTACACTGGAACATAACATAGCCTTACTTTAAATAAATGGTGTTTCTTTCTTTGTGTTATTCCTCTGTAGGTCAAAGTGGATAACGTGAGTGACTTCCAGGACATTGCAAGTGTGGTGGCCATCACTCAGACCTACTGCACTACAGAGCCATTTGTAGACGCCAAGTACGACATCAGGGTCCAGAAAATCGGCGCTGACTACAAAGCATACATGTGGGTGTTGTTCTTTTTTATTAGCTGGTCTTTCATATATTTTGTGTGTTCATGTGCATACTGTACAATATGCACATTTTGTTTTTGTTGCACGTTGTATTCTGGTGCATCAGTAGGCAGGCAACAGTGACATACATACATTTGCATTAATAGAACATAAACTTAGCAACGTGAAATGTAAAGTCCTCATTTAACACTTAAATGCATGATGTTTTTTTTAAATCATTCCTACATACCTCGGGTCTCAGATTAAGCCATATATTAAAATTAAAAGTAAAGTTTGCGTGCACCTCTCCACAAGCATGGGTGGACAGATGTGGCATCTCCAGCGTTTTTTTGTGGGAGTTTCTCAGCTCAGTTTCTGAATAAACCAAAGATTTTTAGAGCATTAATCGGCTTTTGGACAGCTGAAGGTAAAGTTTTTCCAGGAAAGTGCAATGCTTGTGAGATCTTCTGGCTTCCCAAGTTGGAAGTTTGGCCATGAAAACGACTTGCATGGTTTTAGCAGTAAGGTCAGGATGCTAATCAGCCTGATAACCTGCTGCTGTGCATGTTGCCTGCATACACTGGCTTTTAACCAGAAGCTGGCGCTGAAACCACACCCCTCCTGCTAAAGGGTTGTCTAAATCTCTCTTGCCTGTGTTTGTCATTTCTACAAGTGAAGGTTGGCGCACAATTTCCTCTTCTTTTCCAGGCGAACATCCATCTCTGGTAATTGGAAGAGCAACACCGGATCTGCCATGTTGGAACAAGTAGCCATGACTGACAAGTGAGCACCGCTTCCACATTAGTGATGCTCAGGCTCTCGTGTTATGTCACAGTTGGTCACAATGAACTTACACAGCAGATTCATTCAGCTGAAACCAGTTCACATGGGTAAACACACAGATGTTTGGAAATCAGAAGATGTTTTTAGTGGACTGATGCTGCACTGTGTATTTATTTTTGTGTGTATTGTGTCTTTGTACACATAGAAAGAGAGGAAGAATAGTTTCTGTTGGTTTGGTTTGTGATAACACAGGGTTTTCCTTTGTCGAAGGCGAAGGACATTTTCCCGTTTTCACATTGAGCTACTCTGCTCATGGCTAAAATCTGGATTACACACCTTTTTCAAAGCATGTATTTTGACCTATCGCAGCAGGGAAAGCACAGGTGTAATTGATAACATTAATATTGCATGCTGGCTCACTGACATGGCTTACAGAGACACCAAAATGGAACAGAGCCGCCATTAATGTTGAGTTACAACTCTGCTTTTTCTGCTATAACAAGTTAAAAGGTCAGCCGTAAAACAGGTTTGTTGTCAGATATACAGTAGATATTAATTGAGTGGTATTGTTGGTAGTGTTGTTGCTGCACCAACGTATAAAACACCATTAGTATATAAAACAGTTCAAAAGTAGTAATTTCCCTTTTACATACAGTGTCTGATTTGTTAAACAATGTTTAGCTCAATTTGCGAAGCCCTGCAGTGGTCAATTAGGCTAAAAATCAGCATCAGAGGTCACATTCCTCAATACTAATGTTTGAACTCTCCAAACCTTACACTGCCACTTACACACTTACACTTTCCTCATCAAAGTCAATCTTGTCAATCATTAAATTACCTTACCACCATAATGTGAAACTAAGAAACATTAAAATCAGAAAAGGCTTCTTTAATCTGTGACAGCTAGTAATAGGGTACAGTACAGAAACGTTATACCTAACAAATGTGAGCTAAAATTGTTTGAAAAAGTTGAATACTTGTCCAAGTACAGTTACATTATCTTTTGGTCAGTATTGATGTGTCAGTTTTTGCCCTAGTTTGATTGTGTTCGGTTTTCCAGACAGAAATTCAATGGAGCTCTTTACAGAAGCCGGTGCAGCAACCCAAGCCAGCAACAGCACCTTTATGGGCTACAGTCGACCCAGCCTAGAGCAAGAGAGGTTCTGTAACAGGTTTCCTGTCAGGATAACGGCCCTGAAGAGCAACATTTGCATTTACTCTGCTGAAGTGATACATAAATCAATATTATGGATAAAGTAGTGTGCAAGAACATTTTTCTTTTTTTTTTACTAAACTAAGCAAGATGGTATAAGGCAGGAAAGGTTTTCATTCCCACTTCTGTGTTATACGAAAACTCTTCTTGACCCACCTCAAGTGCCAACTTTGCAACTCAGCAAAACATGATTGTCTTTTTGGTTTCCTGAAAAACAGATTATGACTCTTTGTAGACCTAATCCAGCTTCCCTCCGTGACAGGTATAAGCTGTGGGTCGATACCTGCTCAGAGATCTTCGGAGGGCTGGATATCTGTGCCGTCAAAGCCATCTGTGGCAAGGATGGTAATGACTACATTACTGAGGTGAGAAAAACACATGATGAAGGGAGGGAGAGAGGAATGGATGGAGGGAGGATGGATGGATGGAAACGAGATAGATAGTTAGATCAACCAAACAGTTGACAAGGCACTAAATCAGCTGCCATGTTATCACTGTATTTATTGACTCCTGCCTTCTGTTGAAAACTTCCACCGTGTTGACATCAGCCTGTGAGAGTTGTGTTTCATACCAATAAGGTCTTTGAGTCTTAAATTTAGCATGCCTGGCCTAATTTCTGCTAGGGCCTTAGATTGTCTGGCTGGGAATAAACTGATTGAACCTCAACCTGAATACACATTATGAGCTTGATAACTAACATCTGGTGATAGTTCAAGTATGGCTATTGTCCATGGCCCACCTATGTCAGTATTTGTTCCATTTGTCTGTTTATGTGTCTGTCATTCTCAACAAACTGCCCTGTCGGGTCGGTTTCATCTACAGTTTCCCCTCTCCTGCCTTTCAGTAATTTTTCAGAATATTGGTTTCATGTTTCATAGTCTTCAGTCTGGAAGTCATGACCATAATGGTTGTGAATAACACTTTAATGTAGGAATGTGCTTTGCTGTAATAATACCTTTCCTAAAGGTCAAGTGGTTATGTCTCAGTTTGGAAAATGCTCTGATCTCATCATCATCACTGAAAAAACAGTTTACAAGGGAGCTTTCAAAGGCAAGAGGGAGATTACGCATGGCATATGATGATATTAAGATTGAGAACATGTCAGTGTTCAGTGGGGTAGAGTCTACCTGCCTATTACAGTTCTGGCCTTAGGCAACAAAAAGCAGGACCCAAATGCAAACACTGTGACTTAAATCTGAGGAGGCAGGTCATGGTGGACAACCTCTCATTGCCCAAGGTTGTAACATGGAGGTGTTGTGCAGTGACTGTAGCCAGGAGGAGATCCTGGACAGTGAAGAAGCAAGATTGACTGTTCATGTGGTCAGGACTGTGGAGGCTCGGGAAAATAGAGTGAAACAGGCTTGGGATGAGGAACAGGGGGAAAAAATGGAACAGACAGAGGTTGAGAAGCAAAAACAGGTTTTGGTGAGACAGTTTCAGGCTCAGACAGAGAGACAGGTTTAGGTTCAGATAGAGAGACAAGTTTAGGCTCAGATGGAGACACAGGTTTAGATATTCAGATAGAGAGACAGGGTCAGGCTTGGACTGAGAAACATGCTCAGGCTTGGATAAATGGACACGTTTAGGCTTGGATAGGGAGTCAGAATGAGGCTCAGGCAGAGAGGCGGGTTCAGGTTTAGATAGAGAGACAGGATCAGGCTCAGAAGAAAAGACTGGTTGAGGCTCAGACCACTTAGGGGATCAGACAGACAGTCAGGGAAAGTGGATTCTTGGCCATTGGATGACTGCAGGGTTGGATGACAGTGGAGTGCTGGGCAGTGGAATGACTGGAGAATGACCCCCAGGAATCAATGAAAATACACTTGAACCCAGGGGCCCCGAATTGATTTAAACCCTAAAATATGACAAGCCTACAAATGATCCTTGCTGGGGACTCAGGGTGGCTCTCCACAGAGGCACCAGGGAACAAGAAGAAGATTGCGAGGCACGTAGAAGACTAGCCTACAAGGAAGTAAGCAGAAAGCTAGTCAAAAGGGAAGCTCTGGAAGTAACCAGGCAGGAACTGAAAGAAACTGGAGAAGAATTTGGAGACTCAGGCTCGCTGAAGAGATCAGATGACTGGCAGGAGCTGGAAACTCAAGGAGGACAATGAGTGGGAGATGATACAGGAGCCACAATGACACCAGCACATAGTCACTGCGGTATCCAAGCAATGTTTCTTAACATTACACCCACTTACACTTTGAAGTAGCCTGGCTGTCAGAATGAAAGAGTCAGTGGTTTGGTAGAAGGTAGATTAGAAACTGAAGTGGGAAACATGTCTCCCCCACCTCCACTGGAAAAGTGTTTTGGTTCTTATAACGATGCAGTGAAATTGGAGTGGAAATCCATTTACAAGGATGTTGATTGCTCCTTAAAAGACATAATATAATGTGTCTTGTTTAGCAGCAGCCTGACAGCCACAATGATAAAACATTTGGGTCACCAAAAATCAAGATGATTACCATATTTTACACAGATGCAGGCTGTACAGTGTGTGTGTGTGTGTGTGTGTGTGTGTGTGTGTTGACAGTTTTGTTTCTTCCTCCTTCTTAATCAGTTATCTTGTTTGTTATTTTATTAGATTGCACCTCCCATGAGTCCTAACATCACAAATGGCACCAAAATGACGTACGCCATAATAAATGACCATGTGTTTCACAGAGGCACACATTTTCTAATACCTTGTGTGTGCCCTCTTTGTCCAGGTTGTGGGTTCATCTATGCAGTTGATTGGTGATCACCAGGCAGAGGACCGTCAGCTCATCTCAGAGGTGGTGCTGGCTAAGATGAACCAAGCACTGGCTGCCAGGTCATCTAGTGCTTCCCGCTCACCTGCTCGCTCCCCTCAAGGCCAGAAGCCAACTACTGCGCAGCCCCAACAGGTAGAGGCTGTATGAGCTGAAATGCAAACCCCACAAAACCTGCGTATTTGTAATGGATGAATTAAAATAAATAGCTACAATGACACATGCTCATACAACATTTGCGTCAGTTCTCCTTGTGAGCGTAAGGAGGGGCAGGTTCCTGAAACAAATAATTTTGTTGTAGGATTTTTTTGATTTTTTTACCAGAATCCGCTTAACCATGTTTGCCCTTCTTTCCCTCTCTCTCTCTCTCTATGTTTTTCTTTCTGTCTTTCTTTCTTCCGCCACCTCACTCTCTCCCAGGGTGCTGCCCTTAAGGAAGGACTGGCAGATCCAAACAGGACCTCGGGCCAGCGCCCTCAACCTCAAGGTTGTCTGAACACTGTTCTCCATTGTAATACAAATGCTGCCGCTGTAGGGCCAAAGCATATCTAGGAAACACAGTTCACAAGAAATTGTTCTCAAATTAAGTATCCACTATTTGAAAACTGAACACCTTCTCTGTCAAAATAAGCACTGCCATTAGAGAAGAAACTCCCCAGGAAATGTTTTCTAATCTTAGTTAACTAGAAGAATTTGTTTAAAATAAAAAGGGAAATTAAATTAAACAACAGGCCAGCTGTTTCCCCCTGTTTTCAGTCTTTGTGCTAAGCTAAGCTAACCAGCTACTATGCTGTAGCCTCATATTTACCGTACAGACGTGAGAGTGGTATCAATCTTCTCATCTAATTCTTGGCAAGAAAATCAATGTGTATTTCCCAAAACTATTCCTTGAAGAGTAAGAGCAGTTTGTATTCTATCTGCATCCTTATCTCTGTTGCTTGAAGGTAACGCTGTCCATCATCATTGTCTCAAACTTATGCACTGGTATCATGGCTTCAGTGGGGTGTTGACAGTGATGATCGCTGCAGTAATCTGGGTCCAAGAAAAAACAAAGAGGCCTCTGCTGTCTGTTTAAGCTATGGCCTTGTCTCCGTTGAGCTTGTGACTTTTATCACTTGAATTGACAAGCAAATGTACAGCACAGTGCATTTAGCCAGCCTGTTGAGTTTAATTGCAGCCATAGCGTCTGTGTCAGTGTGGTGATGTTTGTGCTCAGGGCTGATGTGTTAAAAGTAAATGTGCCTACTAAAAGCAGCGTATGACATGGGAAATTAACAAAGCCATTATTATTGGAGTTGTACTGTTTGTGTGCGTGTGTGTTTGCATGTTTGTTCATTATCTTGAATTCCTTCTTTTCTCATTTTGCATGGATGTGGCAAATACCGGTACTCCAAGTCGTGTTTAATTTATATTTGTGCTGGTTGTTTTAGGAATGCCAGCTTTTTAATGTTTTACAGGAATTATTAGAGATTAATATGCGCCCAAAGATGTGCAAATCGGACTGCAGTTGAATTTATTTGAATCTTACATTAACGACATTGCCTTTCAAAGACAATAATCCATCACTGTTACAAACAAAATGATTGGACAGTGGCAGACATGAGCTTATTTATAGGATGGATCTTCTGTTTATTTTGTGTGCATTCCTAAATTTAAAGTAAGATAATTTCTTAACTGTGCTGCTCGTGAGCAAGTTCTGGTCAGCTCAGCTGCGTTACTGTCTTAGTGATTAATGCTTCGCTTTTGAATCCTTCTAATCATTAAATACTTTACATTGTTATGGTGCAAATCAGTTTATGGTAAACAAAGTGATTTTTTTTCCTTCTGTCAAGCAACAAAGCCCCCTTAGCAAGATCTGAATGTTTTGTGAATAACGGCTTGGTGTTGCCTTTGGTTGTAAATTAACCTTCATTGTTCTGTGTTATAATATCTGAGACAAGACAAAGTGGCTTTATACGGTATACAATACATTTATTTTTTTCCCAATTATAAAACCTGGTTACGTGATTATTGAAAAGTTTAAAAGAAAATAAGCATCTTTTTCTTTTTCTGCATCATCATTCCTAATTTGCTTGGATCTAGACCAGTGAATTTATGATATTTGATCTTCATACACCATCTGGCTACAAATATTAATCTGTTTTTCTCTGTCTTAATCTTTCCTGATTGATAAAAAGAAATTTAGTTTGGCGCAAACACCAGTCAAAGGCTTTACCAGTTTGTTGACTCCTCAGATAAAGCAGTCACCAACGTGAAAATCCAATCTAATAGCAGTCAACAAATATAATGTATAATTGAGAAGTATATCTAATCACATATAATTGAAAAGAATGAGTAATTCAGGGTTTGTATCCAAGCAAATTCCTATTGTGTCACCCTTTACAAATTATGTTTGTACAAATGGTATTTTCTTTTGGTTTTTATGCGTCGTGAGTCCCAACCAACCATTGGGATGCTTTATGACAAACTCTGATCAAACGTAAGACTCATAGCCATTTAGCTGCCTTACAGCAATGACTCTCTGAGAATGTCCGGGATGAATTTTCATGAAGGTTTTGTAGTGGTGATATCATGTGATACTGTACGATCATGTATATAATGTCATTAAAATCCATAAACTCTAAATGTAAATGTCTACACTAAACATAAATTAATATACACTTTCCAGGCTTTATATAATTTACATAATCTTACATCTTGGAAAGTGAATTATCAGCCATTGGAAACTCATCCCTGCCCAGTCACTTCCTACTTAGCATGTGTAATCACTTGTTTCTTTTGTGCTGCATGATATGTTGCTTTGCTGCCTGAGTTTGAGTCACTCAGTATTCTTTCTTTAGTTTGTATCATCTCTCCTTTGGTTGTTTTCCTTTCTTTCATTCTCATCTCTGACTCTCTCCTCTCCTCTCGTCATCTCTTTTTTATCACCACTCTTCCTCCTCACGGTCACATGGGTTGTTGTGCATAAAAGAAACTAACACTTGGCATGATAGGCTAGTCACCACACGCCTTCTCTTAACCGGTGATCTGCCGCCCCCTGCTGGTCATTGCAGTCCAAACACTCAGAGCCTGCTTTGCCCCAGTCTGTTCTTGACAGATGAGTTGGTTAGGATTTCTATGAATGTGAGAGGTCATTATGTGAATGGGCATGTCTAGACTCAAGCTCATTATCTGTATCATTTTCTGCTTTGGTCTTTGGTGAGTGTTACAGGCGCCTGGTTTTCTAGCTGCTGCACTGAAACAACAGGTGCTAGATTTAAGACATAATGATGCTTAATTATTTATTTCTTTTACTTCTCATTTTGCTTTTTTGCTTTTCTTGCCTTTATGTGTTACATAGCCATGGACCTATTATCTAATATAACTGTCTTATCTCAATCTTTTAGGTGCACCAGTGAAATCTCAGAGTGTAGAGCCATCATCAGAGTCAGCTAAGAGAACATCTGAACCAGTACCAAAGCCCAGCCAGGCCCAGAAACCAGCTCAGGCTCAGAAGCCAGGCCCGGTCCAGAGGGCCACCTCAGTCACAAAGCCTCCAGTGCCGAGGCCTCCCCCAATGACAAGAGCCCCGTCTGTCACAAAGTCAGCCCCAGGTTCTGCTTCCACCCCAGCCCCAGCCAAAGCTTCACCATCATCCCCGGCTAAAGCCACAGCAGCTCCAGGCTCTCCCCCAACCAAAGCAGCAGCAGCAGCTCCAGGCACCCCTCCAGCCTCGACTCCAGCCCCAGCTCCACCCCCAGCTCCAGCCCCAGCCTCTCCCCCAGCCTCAGCTCCTACCACAGAGCAGCCCAAGCCCCAGCCTCAGGGCTCCCCATCCCCAGCTCCTGGCAAACCAAAAGAGCTTCCCCCAAAACCCACACCACCTGCAAAGCCCATCCCTCCTGTACGCAGGAATTCAAGGCCGCAGCTCCAGCCAAAGCCGCAAACCCCGCCTCCTCCCAGAGCTTCACCTAAACCCCAGTCCGCTGCCCCAGCCCCAGCACCCATTCAGGCATCAGATACTGCCTCAGTCCCTGCCCCAGCACAGGTTCAGTCCCCGCCTTATGTCCAGTCTCCAGCTAAGGCTCAGCCCCAGGCCAAGCCGGCCTCTCCTTCCCCAAACCCGGAGCCTGTCCCGGATGAAGCAGCCGCGGCCCCAGCTGAAGCTGCCGCGGCCCCCAATGAGTCCCAGGCCCCTGTGGAAGAACAGCCAGCATCCCAGCAAAAGACCCATCCTCTGCTGAAGTAAGAGCCGTATTATCAATGCACTGTTGATAATGCAAAGACATGCATTTCAATGGGCCATACTTTGTGTTTGGTATACAAAATTAAATATCAAAATCCATTCTTCTGTAAAAAAAATTAATATTCGAATTCCAATCATTCACAAGTGTCTTTTAGTGTTTCAGTCCAATTGGTAACCTGCTGAAATCATTACCCATTTGGGTAACATTTCATTTTAACCTTCCCTATTTAGCATTTATACGCAGTATAATGAAAATGTAATACTTGGTTTAAAACACACTATAATGTAGTTTCACATACAAGGTGTATTTAAGCATTTATTGATCTATTTGTCAACAAATTTAACTCCTCCTGTGAAGCATCCATAACTGTATGTTGGTATGTAAACAGATAATATGAAGACAATGTAATATAACACAGTTATAATTATATAAAATGTGTCTTCATAGGAAGTCTTTGTTGAAAATACTGTAAATTAATGAACACTTAAAAATGTCCTTATATCTGCTTTTAACTACATTATAATGTGTTGTAAACAGTTTATTATATGTTCATGTACTGCTTAAATAGGGGGTGTTAAAGTGCAGTGTTGTAACTTACTCTATTAACATTCACATAATCCTCTAACCCCCCCCCCCATTCCTTCCTTCATTCCTCCCTGCCTCCCGTCCTTGCTTCCTCCTTGCCCCCTTGTTCTCCTCCTTCCCTTTTTCCTCCTCTTCCCAGTAAGTCCCAGTCCCTGACCAATGCCTTCAACGCCTTCAGCGACTCCTCTTTCTTCCGCGGGGTCTCGAGCTCTGGAGGTGACGGTCAAGACGAGGCGAAGGCCGAGACCATTCGCAACCTCCGAAAGTCCTTTGCCAGCCTTTTCTCTGACTAGACACATCCGAAACCGTAGTCAGCCCCTTATTGATTCTGGCCCCCGTTTTACTATTGGCCAGTGATGACTTGATTGACATTAAATGTGAACCAGTCTGAGATTAAACTTTGTGTGTTAACTGTACCGTTTTCCCTTCGTCCTGGTCCCTCTTCTCCTCCACTTTCAGCTTCTCTGTGTGAGTAACAGTGAGGCCTGCTGGGTAGGATATTCAGTGAATGATGCTGTGCCAGAGTAATTGGACTGAAGGAGTTACGTCACTGATATAGACTAGAATAGAATAAACTAGAATAGAATAGAACAGAATAAGAAAATGTTTATTTTTCCCAGAGCACACTTTAAAGAACACTTGAAAAGTATAATATTCAAGACTACAGATGGAATGTACATACAGTATATACAGTATATATGTATACAGTATATAAATATAAACATATATAACTATAAAGGGAGATAAGCCAATAATGGAAAAGAAAATTCAATAGCACTTTTCATTTAGCTTCTGTCAGTGACATAACTCTTTCATTCAGTGGCTGGAATCATACACATTTTAAAAATAATCAGATATTTGACATTTGATGGTTTCCCCCACAGTGAATCTGTTTTGGTCAGTAAGTGAACGTATGTGAGTAAAAGAAAAAACGACTTCTTTAATGATTTGTTCCTATGTAAATCCAGCCGTTGTGTCTCTGGTCCTTGGCTACTGACTACTGGGCTCGTCACTGCTGCCCCTTTTTTTTGTCTACAAGCCTTGAAGTTCATTGTCGTGTGAGGGAGTTGGAAATATGTGTATGTTCATCTGTGTTGTTATGCATGGCTCCTCCGAGTGGCTCGGTGTGACTTTTGGAGCAGGAGGGAGCTCTATCAGTGTTGAGTTTTGCCCTCCGTTGCCTCTCTCTCTCTCTCTAGATGTTGTAGCCTTATTGTGAACATGTTTTCAATTCACAGCTACGTTTGTTAGCTGTGCAGACCTGGGTCGATTACAACTTGAAATCCATTAACTTCAGGTGTTTGAATAAGTAAACTATTGAGGTCAAGACTGATTGCAAGTGTTGTCGTTTTGGGAGCTTTGGGATTGGGTCTAGTGCACCAGACTGAATAAATCAATCCTAAAAAGTAACAGTGCATTTCAAAGAGTAAAAAGACTCACGTCTGTAGCTGTGACTGGTGATCTCTTGTTTCACCTCTGTGTAGGTCTATCAACAGTATTGTAATTTGTTGATTATTCTCATGAAAAGACATTGAGACAGTAGTGCAATAACACCTCAACATAACTGTTGAGCGCTGTCACCCTATTATAAATATAAATATCATACATACAGGACCTGTGTATCTGTGAAATACCTTATTCCTACATTCCCTTTAAGGTTCCTTTCAGTGGCAACTTTCCAGGTTGCTTTTTCCTGCAGTCAGAATCTGGGTTTCAGATTACTATGCCATGTTAAACTGTTGGTTTTTGTGATTAATCCTGTTTGTATTGTGGGACTGAATTTAAGGCAACCTGGAATAAACCCAGTTCTTTGACTGGTCATTTTCAGTTGAGTTGCTGCATTTCAAGTTCATATGAATAAAAATATAAAATAAAATAAATCTCAGTACTTAAGGACCGCATATCAACCTGTCTGTTTATCCATTTCCAGTACTATGTTGCTAGTAAATTATAACATATTGTATTTGTATGTATGTATGTATGTGTCATCTCAGGAGTTTATTTTTTGTAATATATGGATTGATTGATTTATTTTTTGAGGCTCCATATTTATGGTACAGTATATATTGTTTGTTTTGTATTGTGTTTTTATTTGTAACGCAATACTGCTTTGCATGATCTGGTGACTGATACTGTTTTTTTTTTTTCTGTACAGATAAAAGTTAATAAAGATGTGGTTCCATCACTCCACTGATTCACTAAGTAAAATTCATGCTGATGGCTGTGCCTTTTGTTTGAGGGACAAAAGAGGCACTGCATTGATTTAACACGTAAAGATCAGTTTATTCGTCATTAGGGGGGTACTACTCAGCTGTGAAAGCAGTCTGTGTGATGTCCTCTCTGGAGGAGCTTTGTCAAAAATAACCCTGATGATGTCAACAGGGTAAAGCCGGTGACACACCGCCTACCTGAGCAGCGCGTGTGCATCGTGGAACCTCTTGCTTTTCATTTCGGCGCCCATGGTTACAGGTTAGAGCAGCCACACAGCCCCCATTTACAATCGAGCATAAGCCTCTTAAACTTTTTCTGTCTAAACTAAATATAAATTAAATTTATAATAAAATTAAATTAAATGAAAAATTAACTTTTATTGTTAATGTTATTCACCAAACCCATTGTCAATTACTTGGTCTCCTTAAATTAAATGCTGCAACGTTTAGTCAATTAATCGATTAGTCAATCTACAGAAAATTAATAAGCAACTATTTTGATAAGCCTAATCGATTAATGGTTTAAGTCATTTAGGCAAAAATGCCAACATTTCTCTGGTTCTAGCTTCTCAAATGTGAGGATTTGCTGCTTGTCGTGGTTTTACATTATAAATTTAAATTTAATATTCTTAGGCGTATGGGGTAAGACAAACTATAGATTTTGGGCTATACAAAATTGATTTGATTTGAAAACTGTTCCACCATCAGCCCTAACCATGTTAAAAACTGCAAACTACTGATTCAGCACAATTTCCCACTGCAGTTTGGAAGGACAAACCAGGTTTAAAACCTGGCTGAAAAACATGAACTGTGCTGCCAATGAGGTCACAATCTTTTATTTGAAAAGTGTCATGCTTTATGGAGAGTTCACAGTGTAAGGTCAATGACACCTCTGTTGGTTCTGTGTTCTTGCTCAAGGACACATCAGCAGGGCAGGTGGAAGATGCCTGAACAAGACCTTGAAGATGTTTCCTCCAGCTGAAAAACAGTCTATGCCGCTACGAAGGCCTCCATGACTTTGTAATCACAGGACGGTCGTGAAGAGTCTCTCCCCATTTGGCTGCCATGTCGTTGTTACAGTTTTAACATACTCACCATATTACGAGTATATTTCATTAATATTACAAAGGGGAAAACAGAGAATGTACTTTATATCTTTCAAAGCCTAACACAACCATAAAGACATGCATGAATAACCCTTTATCCCAGATATTGTTTGACTGATTTGTTCACCTCACAGCTGATTTCATACATTTAAATATTGAGATCTTAGATAATCAAGCCTTGATCTGAGCAGAATCAGCATATTGTAAGAATGCCTGTGGTGTCAACACAGCATTTCCAAGGATTTGCAAACAGGTGTGAAACATTCAGACCTACAGTCTTGTGCTCTGTAATGGAGTCATGGGTTGAACTACCTGTGCTGGGCCAGCAGATGGCACTATATACATTTGTAAATGTTGTCTGAGTATATTTCTCACCTGCAAAGACTCATGCTTAGAAATGTTTTGTGTTCAGTGTTCATTGTAAAGCATTTGAATAAATGTGATGACCCTCTGGCCCATTTGGTTGTGCCTTGTTTGCTCTTCTCTTGCGTGTTGTAATGTATTTGCATGTAATTGGTAGGCACAGTCTTCCACTTGGGCTGACCAATGCTCCCAGTCACTATAAAAGCTGCTCTCGGAGGCACTCTCGCATGTACTTTGTTTGGTTCTGTTATCACTTTTCCAACACCTACACGCCATATTACTCACACATCCGCTCACTTACACCACTGACTTTACAGGCGTACACATCTCATATCTTCTTGCAATTTAATTTCTATATTTGCCATGACACAATACAAAAGATCTATTACACTCTTTAAATTACCTTGAATATCTGAGTAAAAAAAACATCACTGATGTCAATATGGCACCTATTATTATTATAAGGTGTTGATAGAGAAGGTTAGAAGGTGGTAACGGTAAGGATAGTAATAATGATTGATACTGTTACTTTCTTTACGTATTTTCTTTCTTTATGTCATACTTCCCAGCTCTCACATTGTCATTGTCATACACTGCCCTCGTCAAAACTTTATACATGACAACACACTTACATATACAAACGACATATACAAACACACATCCAATGATATCCAATCAATAACACACTAGTTTACTCTGCACATCACAGCAATTTGCTCCTGATGCCTGTTTTTTTCTGTTCTACCTTTTTTCATCTCATTTTTTTAAAATCAAGATTTTTCATGTCCTACCTTTAATGTCGCCCTTTTGTCCTTTCAATATGTGCCTCTATACGTGTTACACCTTTACAGTTATTTTACAATAATGCTTAAGCACGATTTTGAAAACAGCTCATTTTGTCAAAACACTACACACAATTCACACAGCCACACACACAAGTAGCAGAACACCTCAGATCTTTTGCAAAATGAAACACTTCATTCAAAACTATACAATCATTTATAAAAACCCAATTTTGTCACCGTATTTTGGCACACACATGGTTCATATGATTTGATTCAGTTTGAACCAGCTACACACTGCTGAGCTCAATCTAAAACACTAACATTTCTACTTTTCTAATGATATAATCTGGGTTAGATTTTTTCAGAGGTATTGTTAAGAGTAAAGTACATGAATATATTGACCAAACGCAACACACAAGACCAGTAGTGCACACTGATGAAAATATTTATTTCTCTCCACATTGTAAAATCAGTCAATGGATCCATGCATTTCCAAAGGCTGCATTTTGCACTGAAAAGTATGATATAGTACATAAACACAGCAAAAACATTTGTGGAGACAAAAAAAGAAAACAAATTATGTTAAAAAAAAAAAAAACCTAAAATAAAAGCTAAGCATTATCTCTTCGCCTAGCTGGATCTGGCCACAGCACTTCAGTCACATCACAGGCTATGTCCTCTCTTGCAAGACGGCTTGAATGGCAAATCCATTCTTGCACAGATCCTGCATCAGTTTGGCGGCAGGCATCCTCCATGGCTTGAATAAGGGGTATCCTGACATGGAGATCCTAAACCTTCCACCACCATGCTGAAAAGAAAAAACTCCTCAGTTGGGTTACAGTAAGGATTTTTTTCAAAATTGTAGATGCTGATGAAACCAGTTTTGGACCAAAGCATATCGGTGGAAAGATAGATTGTCCCAGATGACAATGTCTCCCTGCAAAGTTGCCTTCCATTTTTGTTGAAGACAGGTACACTCACCTGTAGTCTTTTTTTTAGTGCTTACTCTTGAATGGTGAGTTTACAATTAAGCACCTGTCTGTACACCTGACGGGTGTGTTTGATCAATTGGTTATAGTGGTATTTTGAATGGCAGTGCCTTGAAATGGCAAACAAGTGACATCACGTTAGATTTCTGTCTAATGTAGAGAAGTGTGTTTAGTGTTTTGCAAAACACTGTGTGTAGCGTTTTGCAAAAAGTGTGAGGCTGAGAATGTGCTTATAGTTGTGCAGATCTGGGCTGAGGTTTTGCCCCTTGAGTGTCAGGTTTCACTAACTGTGTGTTATTTTTAATTTTAGTGTGTAAGCAATCGTAAAAAACTGTAACATAAACCACACCATTTACATGCGAAACAGGACTTATTTTATTGTATAAACAGGCAAACAGTATAAGCAAACAGCATGTGTGTAAAGCATTTTAAACTAATACCAAATTTACCAAAGGTGTAAGAGATTTTATAACATCCAGTATTATTTTAATTGTAAATCTGATGAATAGAACAATTTCTTAAACAAAGCCTGCCATTACAGATGACCTGAAACACATATACAGATCCCTGCGCACAAACTCTTTGTACGCATAGATGTGCAACAAAGACAGAGGAAACACTCTTTGCTCGTGGTTCTCCATGGGATGACCAGTCAGTGGAGATCTGTGGGAACGTCTCCATCATATTGCTCAAAGGGACGTGGGGACGTGGGCGGCTAACGTGCCAAAGCAAGCCTATACTAGCCAAACCCTGTTTGTCTTGGTGCTCATCCCAACCTGCTGGAGCCAGACTGAGAACGAGGGAGTGTGGACGTGGGGCGGAAGGACCAATCATTACATTGGTTAAACATTTTAATATCCAGATTTAGTTCTTATATCATCCAATATGTTTGAGGACGGAGGGAAAAATACAGCCATTTTGGCCTATTTCCTGGTGCCAAGCACCGTCGCTGATGCTGATTTCAACAGATCAATTTTGAACAGCTTGCTTCCCTCCTAGGCCTGAAAAATGACCTGTGAGTTCCACTTTATAATAATTACGATGTCATGACAGTGTAGGGGAGTCTTGTAAAGATACACAAACACTTTGATGATGAACATGTTCAGATACCAGAGCTCCTGTCCCCTGGGACTCAACTGTATAAACAATCAGAAAATATTGCATCGTTTTGTTTGTGACAGCAAAACTCTCAAGGGCGTAATTTTTTTAGTTCAGCACAAAGAAATTCTGCGTGGGGAGGATTGATATGCATGTGAGAGCGAGAGAGAAAAAGTGTGTGTAGATCTGTAAATAAGCAAAGTGTGCCAGCTGTCTTAGTTCACAGTATCGAGTTATAATAGATCAAAGGCAGCTGAAATCAAGCTGACTGCTGCACAGTGAAAGTAGCACAATTGAACAACACTTACATTTAGTTGTTTTTAAAACAGTCATCACACAAGACTGCATGGAACAGTGTGCAGCAGGGGTTTCATGTCTTTTGTGGTTTAATGTTTTAAAAACAGGTTAAAAAGCTACACATAGGAGCTAAACTTTACCTTGATTTTTGAGAACCATCACTGTCAAGTATCTTTTCACACGTCTTGTTATGTTTTGTTATTATGATGCATTCTGCTACACAATCACAGCCATTTGTTTTCTATTGGGCCTGAAATATCTGGGATGAATTTTTGGGCTCTTTGGGATATTTTTAGTTTAGGTAGAAACAGACAACACCCCCTAGCGTTTCCAAGTGGTATCATTGTTGGTGCCACTGTCGCAAAGACGACTGGCAACATGGCTACCGCTAGCAGTCTGGCTACTGTCCAAAGCAACCGACAAACAACCGTAAGAATCCCAATTTCAACTAGAAACCCCGATCTCAGTTCTATAATAAAGGCAGAGTAAAACACCCGGTAGTATTAATAAGTAGGCAGGTTTAGTTACTTACTGATCTAGTAGAAAGAATGCCAACTGAATGTCCGTTTGTCCATCGAGTGAATGCCCGTCTGAGGTTCACTCTTGTTTTACCTCAGCTTTTATCACTCTCCCCCTTTGCCTTCTCTGCCTCATCCATCAACGGAGCTCTTTTTCTTCTGCCAGGTAGAGTTTCCACACTTACTATGGTTGTTCCACCGTCCGGTGGTTAACTAACTAGCTAACAGAGAAAACAAAGGTGCTATCCTCTTCCTGTTTTGGTTGTGCAATGGTTGACGCACTTCATTTGTGCCGTAAATTGAGCCTTCATTTTCCAGGAAGATCGTACCCGGTGGCAGACAGAATTGCACAGTGAAAGCAAGGCTTATAGGGAACCAATCTAAATGCCGATGGTGTCATTATTACGTAGCCATTACATTGTGCAATCAACATTTACTTCAGAATGATAAGTTAAAGCAAAAAACTTGTCTATTGCCACTTTAACTATTTGAAACTTAAGGTTGCTTCAAGAATTGCTGAAGTTCAAAATGTGGAGCCCGTGTTCCTGTACAGAATAAATTAATTAATATCTCTTTGTTGCAAATCAAATGACACATTCACTGCCAGCAGCAGACCAGAAAACATAATAAGAGCATTAACCTGCATGACATTTAATGACAGAGATCTCAGTAGGAAATTAAATATCATGACCTGTTATTCTTAAAAATAAATTCCTGAAAAACCCTGAATGCAAATTATGACAAAAACTCAAACTGAATAGTAATAATTAACTCCTCTCACCTACACACCCAGTCATCATGCAGTGTCATTTACTGTAGGAGCTGCATCACTGGAGCAGACAGCGGGTCATTGTCTGGTCAAGTGACAGAAACAGGAACATTTATTTCTTCATGGTATGAACTTTCTAGTTGTGGAAACGTTTCTTCACCAGGCTGCTCTGCTGCCTTTTGCGAGTCTCTGCGTGCTACCGGAAGTTTAAAACCAAATATAACCACAATCTGTCAGCTTGTCAGGAGAACATTTAGCCAGCAGGGCTCATGTGATGCCACATTTTAGACTGAATATCCCCGCAGTTTCATGTTTTGAACATTTAATGATATTCACATCTCAAGTGACAAGAGTAGGTTGAATGTGGAACATTTTAATTTGCGGTCTTATGAAAAACATTTTTTAATCTCATCTGAATGATATTATTACATTAAAAATACCTTGAGATAACAAGATGTGATTTGAAGATAAGAGGGTTGAAAAACTACGTAAAGAACCACAGCTGCTTTCAGCCGAGAAAATAAAAAGCCTGTAGATTTCAGTGTCTGGTTAGGGTTAAAAATAGAATGAGGTTTAGGTTGGGGTTAGTTTAAGGTCCTCAAACCTACAGACTTTATAGAGTTTCTATGGAGATGCAGCACGTAGGCGAATGACTATTTGTTGTGCATCTATTTTTGCACCTGATAGTAAGCTGAGTTGCATCCAGATTACATTTATTAAAGAATCTCCACAGTAGATACAAGTAATACAAGTTAGAAGAATCTCTTTCAACTTGTAATTGTGACATTTTTTATTTTAGATTTAGTAAACCACTAATGAGAATGAGAATGAGAGCATCAACAAACTGTTAGTTAATGAACATCATAGGATTTCCTTGAATTAATTGCAGAATCTGTCAAATCTGTTGGTTGATCCACTATTACTGTCTTTCAGCCTGTCAGGCCTTATGAGTCCAAGGCATGTCTGTAAATGCGATTGTGATACCAGATATGTGACTGTAATGATCCTGTTAGTCATCATTAGTCCACTAATTGACTAAGAGGGGGGTAACCCCACATGCTGTCACTCACTGACAGGTAAGTAACATGTCTTAAAGGAATAGCTGACATTTTGGGAAATACACTCATTTGCTTTCTTGCCGAGAGTTAACCTAGGGTGCAATGGTTGATAACACTCTCACTTCTGAAAGGTAGCTTAAAGTAGAAGCTAGCTAAGCACAAAGACTGGAAACTGGAGGAAACTCTAAAGCTAACCAATTAATATGGTAACATTTAGTTATATCTTGTTTCTTTAATCCGTGCTAAAACTAAAATGTAAAAACAAAATTCACAATTGTACAGGGGGAGCAGTACCTTTCTGGAGACTTTGTTGCCTGGCAACTGCTCCTGGCACAGAACCACAACTGACGTTTTTCGTTTTTTTTTTTTTTGTACAGATTAAACAAACGAAATATAACATGTTAATCTGTGAGCTCTGGATGTGCTGGTAGGTACATTTTGTTACCTACCTTTGGACAGAGCCAGACTAGCTGCCCCCCCCTCCCTTCCAGTCTTTGTGCTAAGCTAAATTAGCTGGCTGCTGGCTCCACTATTATTACTGTACAGGGATAAGAATTGTATGATCTTAGCTAGCTGTGGCTATAGCTAATTCTCGGCAAGAAAGCCAAGGAGCGTTTCGCAAAATGCCCCAACTATTCCTTTAATCAATTTGGCTTACTCCAAAGCACAGTGTTCAACAACAAACAACAAACAGTCTTCATTTTAAATGTGTTTTGTAAATTACCTGTCTCTCGTAGCTCAAACGATAAATCCCCCTAAAAAAAGGTTTAAATGAAGTAATTCATAGCTGAATTAGCTAAAGGGTAATTTGATGCCTCTGCGATCTGCGTGCCTCCTTAGGATCCCAGGCGCTTGTGTAGAGAGGAGGGAGGAGAGAGAGGCAGACTGACACCGACCACGGCAGTAGCAGCATGAGCAGAAACCTCCACAGCAAACAGTCCTGACCACTTTGACACTGCGCCCCCGTGGAAGCGACGAGACGCCACGGTTTGCAAGGCTGACGCGGACATTTCTACAACCGAAGAAGACGATCCAACTTCAAACAGCAAGTGGGCTCTGTCTGCTGTGCGCTTCAAAACGCTGTTCAGGTCAGTCACCTTCCGCTCGGTTCACTGTTTGTTGCGCTTTGAGTGTTGTGGCTGCTGGTTGAGTGATATCGCACTGGAAACCACCTTAACAAACAAGTTAATCCGTCAACACTTAGTCTGCTTTTTAAAGAATACAGAGTATCATACAATCTGCCACTGATACTAAATAATTCTGCATGCTTTCTGAAAAAAAGAAAAGTATTTGAACTCAAAGTTGTAACAGCGACAATTAAACTGGAAACCTCTTGAATTAGGCTACCCACAATTGTCCAAATTTCCCTATTGTTTTAATGACCACTAAGGCTGCCAGATGTAATCTTGTTAAGGTGGACGGTGGACACTTTTTACAGTGTGACTCACTGCCAGTGGCATACAGATGGGGGGTGGTGAGGGTGAGGGGGGGTGCGGTCACAGGACTGACAACTGGCACACAATCAGGTGATGGTCCATAGTGTGTCTGCGGGACACAGTGCAAGTGTGAGTTTGACATGCAAACACCAGGCAGAGATTTTAACCATCAAAGTGGTCACAGCTTCTCAGGTGAGTACAACAGGCTGTTTGTGTCTCACTCCCTCTGGGTTTATGATGCTGAGCAATTTTCATGGGTAACTCCATTAGACTTTTTTATATATTCTATATATTCTTCTCTCATGTCTTTATCTTCTGTGTCATGTGAGGAATCTGTAGACATTGCACAACATTCAGGCAGTTCTGTGTTTTTGAATTGACTGGAACATCGTGGTTGTGACTCAGCAATAATGTGGACACAAGCTCAGGGGCCAACACTGGTTTCTCTCTGAGGTTTGCTGTGTGACTCCGTGGTAACTGATGCAAACTGGCTTGATGTTGTTTTATGAATGCAGTCTTATCAGTTTGTTGTACAAAACCCAGACTGTCACTGCCAACAGTGAGTCTAGTTGTTCACCATATCCTTGGACACCTTTCCTCATCACTTTGTATGATCTTCATGTCAATAATCTGATACCACAGAGCAATTTAAGCTATTTCTTTCTAATGGGACAATTCAAACGAGTTTATTCATAGTTTTTTTTTGACACTTAAAGAATCATGCATTATTTTTGCCTGTTTTTAGTCCATTTACTTAACATCACTGCAGACCATTGAAAGTATTTCGCCTACCTTCCAGACAGCTATTAGTTCCCAATAATTTCCCTCTGCTATTTAAAAAATATCTTGCAGAGATTCTAAATTTGCTTGAGATAAATATCTGTTTACCATTAAGGCTGCTTTTATTTTAGTCAAACTTTATGTTATTGTGGTGATGCAGCTGAAAGTGCAGATGGCACCACATTAGCACACAATAATAAACCTTAATGCAAAGTTCACTGTGATAGATTATCTGTTTCAAGCTAATTTAAAGTCTCTGCAAGTTTATATTAATAGTTTATTCACATCACTCTATAACCAATTGCTGCCTGGACTATTGGAAATCAATCTACAGCAGCTTTGGAAACAAGCTGCCAGTTACGTAAAGTACGTAAACCATCTGTGTGGTCATGTTGTTACGTCTCCTAATACTCAGTGATAATAAAGTTAGTGGAAATCAACAGCTCTGTAAAAATAAAATAAAATATAATAGCAACATTTTTTTAAACATAAAAAAATTGACAAAAAGTCAGATAAACAACAGGCAAGTAGTTTACCAGAAGTAAGATGAGTCTCTTACCTTAAAAGCCAACCAGATTGTTGAAAATAAATGACAGACAAAGAGAGAAAGAAGTCATAGAGTGCAAATCAACTGTTTATTCACACTTCCTGAAAAGTTGAATACTTAGAGTTACAGGTTTTTACACATAATCCCATAATGATTAAATAACAGGGACATAATCCATCAAACTGATGCTATAAATTATTAGGCGTTTATCAGAATGATATCATGGGTTTTATTAAAGGTTAAAATGTCAGCACTGATGTAACATGGCTATTTTAAAGAAGGAAATACATCTGTAGTTGAGAAATAATCTCTATTTTGGAGAAGTTATTAAAGGTCATTTCTCTGATTAACAATGTTCTTCCGGATGAGTGTCATAATATCCCTTTCACATTTTCTCATAATACCTTGCTTAATAATTATGTTTATTTGGAATTGATGTGGCATTGGGCATAATTGTTTGGTCTTACTTATGTATTTGTGTTTCAAGCGTCCATTTTTTTGACAGTTGTTTTGAGTTTTAGATCTTTTGTGTACTGAATGTAGAAAGGCATGTCTACCACACAAATGGATAAAGATATATCGGATTAAAATTTCAGGAAACTTAAATCAGTCACAGGAAAACACATGTCTTTGGTAAAATTGTCGTGTAATCTCTGTATGAGTTGCTTTAAGTCCAACTGCCTGACTGAGTGTGTTGATATAGCGCCAGTCAGTGAATTATTGCTTATCAAGTTATATAATTGAGAAGAGGTGTGGATGACTAAGACAGATTTGGACTTTGCTCTGTTGTCATAAATGAAAGGAGTGTCTCAAGATACCATGCTATGTATATGTTGTCTCTCACACAGCCTGGAAGTGATGTTTAACTCCCTGTAGACAACACACTTCCACACAAAGCTTAGGTTGAGTTGGTGTGAAGACAAAATTCAGGTTTTTAAAGATGCCTCCACACCAGGATTCGTCTTGGTTTTTGAAAATGTGTGTTAATTTAAAATACCGGAAGCAGCAACAGTTTTCAATCTTCTGAGCTGTTGTTTATAGTGGCTTTAAAAAGTTATATAGAAAACCCCTGTAAGAGCTTAATATAATCACCACATGAAAGGAAGGAAGATGTTCAACTGCTCATTTGTATCTGTATAAATATACAGATCAAAAATGAGTGACACGCTCCGGTTCAACCCACAGATAGTTAACCACTTTTGCCTCGTCAAAGCCGACATCCTGGTTTGTTTACTATAATTCAGCTTTTCTTATTGTTATTGTGAATGTTTTGGAAAAATCCCACTTTTATATCGATTTTATCAGATGACACTGAGACCTTGTTGACACAGTTTAACCTTAAGGTCATCAATTTGTTTTTTAAATTAGGTGTAATTATTAACTTCAAGGCCAATCATTTCACCATTTACTGTCTATTTACAGCAACATTGTTTGCTGCAGAACTGGACCTCTTTTGACATCAAACAAAATTTGGTGCACAATCAGGTTGTTTGCTGACGGAAAAATTCAGCTCTAGCTAATCTTGTCTTCATCGTACTCTGTCAAACCACGATATCCTCTCTTCTTTACTGTACAATCTTATGACGTGTCTTCCAGGATCTATGTACTGATTTTATTGTAATTATTGAGGAGTGGGATTTAGATTAGCAGTATATTTTTAGCAGTATCTTTGCAATGTGATTATTCTTTGCAGTATTGTCGAGTTAGGTCCCACATCCAGCTACTATATTGAAAAAGCTTAATCTTAATCTAATTTTAATCTTTTAGAAATGGCTTTCTGGGAATACATGTTTAAATTAATTTGATTGAAAAGTTGAGGATGCTGCATGTGTTTAGAGTTTTTTTTCCCAGTTTCTTTTTTAATATACTGCTAACGGAGTCTACACAACATTTTTCAAAATAAATCAGTTGTAACCGTTACACCTGCTCACATCTCTCTCTCTCTCATGACAAGACATTATGGAGAGAAAACCCTTCAACTAACGATTATTTTCATTGTTCATCTCAGTACAATTTCCTAAAGTCAAAATTGATGTCATCAGATTAAGAAGCTGGAACTAGAGAATGTTTGGCATTTTTACTTGAAAAATGAGAAACACTTTTTTTACTCACCAAGTGAACTCCTGTGATCTGGAAACATCATTAAAAAGAAGTCAGACAATCAGACAGGTTTTTAACAAACTCCCAGTTTAGAAAAACGTATTAGGAGAATAAAACAAAGGTGAACGGTGAAATTATTACACAAACTATCCGTTGTAGACATCTACCATACTTACCGTAGTTGTGGCTGTAGACCATTTTCCTGTGCAGTAAGGGATTATTGCCGTCATTTCGGGGTACAATTACTTTCGGTTTCACCTCCAAATAAAGTGATTTAGATAATCTGGCCAAGCTGTTGGCTTTTTTACAACCTGTGTGATCGTCTGCGTTGTTGTAGCAGTGTCACTGTTTTCAGATCGTAGTACTTACTTTTGTAAGAACAGTTATATCATAGCAGAAAGAAATAATGGCCATACTTATGAAAATAGCACCCAAGTTGGAATAAGACAGAATTATCCTTATCATCCTTATCCTAACTTAATAGTACGTACTTGGCAATAAACCTGATTTTGGTTCTGATTCTAATAATTTCAGCTACTGTTGTGCTTTAGTATTGCATCCTCCCAAACAAATTTGCAATTAGCTGAATTATTGTAAAACAAGCTGGAGCTTTTGAGGCCCTTTTGGGGTCTGAGGCAGTTGCCCTGTTGGTAAACCACCCGCGCACACACAAACATAAAGACACACAGATATACACACATACACTAATGAGAAGCGTTTTCCTTGCCAATGCACTTTAACACAGATATTAGTCAACACACAGTTGGGATATCTAGGAACCTTTGTCCTAATTTCCCTTTTTGAAAGATGTGGGAGCAAACAGCAGCTCTCTAGTGGGAACTTAAGACTGACTCAGACTTTATGTGCACAAGGTTCTGTGTGGGTTCACTGGATGTGGCACTGCTTGAGACATCACTAGCTCAGGTCTTGCAAGGGATGATGTATGAAGTCTGCCCCCTCAATTTAAAATTGGCTGATAATAGTTAAATGCCAAAGGATCTGGGAAATAAAACAGGAACAAAGACTCTCAATAGCTTCCCCTCTTTTCTGGAAACTTTTGTTTTACCTCTCCTGGTAGCTCTAATTGCATTTGTCCTTGTCATTAACTATTCTTTGATGATTTTGAATAAATTGACAGTTCACTAAGCCCCACCTCCCTTAGTTACCGGTGATACACCTGTCAAGCTTTCCTTTCTCTAACGGCACATGTGAAGTTTACAATGAAACAGTGGGTACTTGATTTCAGACAGGAAGACTAAAGCCAGTTTCTCTCTTTCTAGCTGGAGATCGTCAATTTTGCCAACAGAAATGACAACAGTCACTGGCAGATTTTATCAGTTGTAGATAGCTAATTAAGGTAAAGCAGTTCCATGAGTTGGTTGAAAACACTGTCTCTGGCTGATTGTTTTTGCTATTGTTGTTTCCGGCTGTGTCATATTAAAGGCTAAAGCTGTATGTCCCAGGCAAAAAGTCAGCATCCTCACTGATAAATAATCCATGCAGATGACATGGAAATACAGGAACAGCGTTGTTCTTGTATTGCTGTTTAGAGCTAGTTAGTCCTACGAGGCATGATAAGGGAAAATGTCAGATCCGACTGTTATTTTGTTTTTACAGAACCTGTATGGCTGCTTAGCTTACATACTGTCTTTGTGTCTTTATATTTTGCACATTTAATGTTGCAAGAGAAGGCTTTTAGGATGTGGACTACTCAAGTATAAAAGTATCTCAAATAATGAGTATGGCCGGGGTTGCTGTAGTATAAACTTCCTCAGAGCAAGACAGAGCTGCTAACGTTACCCTAAACTCTAATATAGTAGCAAACAGGACCAGCTTCCACACAGTGGATATGCTAGTCATGAACGGGGCTTTTTTTGAACATAACCTGAAACCCCACCAGATAATGTAAATAGTTAATAATATATATACTAACTCTTGGCCTTGTGATAACGCTAGGTTGCTAACGACATGCTAATGATTGCAGTTTATGTTGCAGCAAACAAAGTTTAATCCATTCCTTACACTTTTGCTCATGTGAATTTGAAAAGGCTGAAAAAAGACACCCCCCTAAAAAGTATTTAATTGTCGAGCACCCCTCTCACTACAGCCCCATACACACACACTGGTTCAACGTGTGGAGAAAGTCAGAGCTTGACAGGCCTGCCCTGCCCTGCCTAGTTTTGGTTGATTGGACAATCACAGGGAGGGCGGTAGCAAATGTTGAGCCAACGTTTTCACAGACAATTCTAAATCAGTTTCTTTTGCATACACCTTTCCTGGTACACGTGTTTACAGTACGTTCTGTGAATGAGAGTCACGTCATGTGTTGTTTTGTTGCACTCCCGTCTTTTCCTCTCCACTTCGAGGAACAGGGCATGACCCTTCCCACAATGTACCTCTCCCTCTTCCTACCGTGTTGCCCGCCTCTCACTCCCTGTCTCAGTCAAAACACAAGTTTAGTTATAAATCTTCACCACTGTGATTTCTCACACAACTCCCACAGCTGAGATCACACTCACATAAAGGGATCATTAACCTACGCGATGTCATCATAAATGACAGTTGTATAGACTGAATCAGTTGTTTATCTCCATGTCTGTCATCCTCATCCTCCTTCTCTTTCTAGCCCTCGTGCACCTCTCAGGCTCAGAGGTGTGTGTTTGTGTAGGTCAGTGTGTGTGAGTGTGTGAGACAAAGATATTGACTTTGTTCTCTTGTCATAAATGGAAGGAGTGCTCCGAACTGTGCTTCGTTTGTGCTGTGCACACATGTCCTAATGCAAATGTGTCTTTCAGCGTGACAGCATGGCACATACATGTATTATTTGTGCATATATGTGTGTGTGTGTGTGTGTGTGAGAGGCCTCGACAGCATGCACCACTCCTTCCCCTTATCCAGCGAGGAAGCTCTTGAGGCTCAAGAGACTCATCAACCATTAACTCATAACTATTTAAAGGAATTGGGGGAAAGTTCATGTTCTAAGATTATTGTTAAAACTGAAGATTCCCAGAGAGCAGCATATGGAGCAGACACACACACACACACACACACAGATATATACTACAACAGTGGATGCTCTCGCTCCCTCTCTCTGCAGCATAATATGTGTGTGTTTGTCCTTAAATGTTTGTCTTTGTTTGCATGAAAGGGTTCGATACGTTTCTTTACAATCCCCCAGAGTGCTGTTCATTGGAGTTCAGTCACCATGTTGTCCTATAATACACCTCACGTCCCAGTCACATTATGATTCTGACAGCAATGTAGAACGTATCCTGACCATCAGTGTGTGTGTGTGTGTGTGTGTGTGTGTAAATCTGGTGAGCCCAGCTTTCCCATCACAATGGGTAATTAAATTATGTGACAATTGACAAAGGCTGGGTTGACAGATTGAAGGGTTAGATTAGCCCTTTTTGTTTAAAAACGGTTGCAGTTGTGTGAGTGTTTTATAGCTTAAACATTTGGTGTTTTTTTGCTAACTTAGGACAGGGACGCACGTTCCGATTGTTGAGCTGATTATAACCATGATTTGGGCCTGAGAATACTAGTCCAACTAAGTCTGTTATAATCTGGGTCAGGTGGTGTTGACAGTCGGGAGGTAAAATTATATAGTGTGTGGTGTTTAATGATTCTTATAATTTGTCTCCTGATTCAGTCGCTGCCCGTCGTTTTCGTTCAGATTATTATTTTATGTTAACGTGTTTGAGTGCAAAACTGCAAGGTAGTGTGATGTGAGTTGCTATTATCTTATAATCCACTTCATCAGGTTTTAGTACAGATCCACAGCTCAGTTTAAAGGAATAGTTCAACATTTTGGGTAATATGCTTATTCTCTTTCTTGTCGAGAGTTAGATGAGAAGAACAATACCACTCTCATGTCTGTGCTCTAACTGTTGAGCTGGAGACATAACTCCCCACAAAACCACAACTTTTACATTTCTGTTTGTATTTGAAAAAAACAAATGAGATACAACATCTTAATTGATGAGCTTTAGAGGTGCTGGTAGGTTTCCCCCGCTTTCCAGTTTTTATGCTAAGCTAAGCTAATTGCCTCCTGGCTCTAGCTCCGTACTTAATGCACAGACATGAGAGTGGTATTGATCTTCTCATCTAACTCTCAGCAAAAAAGAGAAAAAACACATTTCCCGAATTGTTTAACTATTCCTTTAAGTTCACCTCACACACGGTTGTCGTTCAGCATGTTTCTTCCTGTCACAACTCAAAAAAACTGTACACATTGATGATTGAGGGAAACAGTCAAGTGTAGTTTGTCCAGTCTTTATAGGTTTCAGCTAGTCTTCAGTTCTGTAGTTCCACAATACTGGAGCTGGCTCACCAAAAATCATGATGCAGCCAGTCTGCAACAACTGCTAGAGGGTTAGCAGCAAGCAGCCGACGACCACAGTGCCTTCTCCGACTTCTTTTTTTCTTTTAGTGTGAACACACTAAAATTGTGAAGCTCAGTTTGAACACTTGTGAGGCATATGTCTGTGTTTACTACTGAGAGTGCAAACACTTTTTTGATAATGGATTCTCTTTGGTGCATGATTAGTTTCAGCACACACAGCATACACAAAAATACATATCTTGATGTACAGAAACATAAACTTGAGCTGTGTCTCAAATCGCGTACTTCCGTACTTACACTTAATATTTTGAGTGCATATGTGCGTTCACACTGACAAGTATGGCAAAATGCAGTGTACTATGAGTACCCGAATGATGTACACAAAACGATCAGAAAGTTGAGTGTGGAACGCTGCACACTTCTCACCCTCAATGGTCGCCATCTTGGCTACGTAGCCGAAGGGGAGGACCACCAGCGTATGAAAATGGCGGCTGCGGTTGTGATTGTTATGGCTAAAAGTAAAAGCACGTTCGCTTTTCATTCATTTTTAATATAATTGAATTGTAGTCAAGTGAGCAAACAAGCTGGCAGCGTGCGGCAATCGCAGTAAAATGTTGGTGATAATGCTCTGCCCGGTTGCAATCCACCATTAAAAAGAAGAAGAAGACGTGGTCAAAGGTTGCAATTGTCATTTCCGGTAACAACAGCAGTATTCGATTTGAGACAACACTACCCTGTCAAAATTAACGCACTACACAAGTCAGTACACAGTGTACACAGTATACTGCATGTAAGTCTAACGGAAGTACATGATTTGAGATACAGCAATAGTCTCTTGTTAGATGGAAAACCTGTTGTATGATATGATCTGATGAGTCATTTTTTCACAGTTTGTCCCCAAACTTGAGGTTTTTCAGATCCAGTTTCAACTTGTACCTGAGGTTTATGTTTCAACCTACAGTACTGTATCTTTTTTCAAACTGTTAAACATGGTTGTAGGTCTGTCATGGCATGGGCAGCCACTTTGTGTGAGCCTTTAGGTTGAGCAAGAAGTTATTTTATATGAATTGTTTGTTTTTGCTATTCCCAAACCGGTACAATGGTGTAAAAACTGAATCAAATTCAGTTTCATGTTTTTTTCCTGTTATAATCTTTCAAAGAACTGATGACTTTCCCTCTTGGAAAACACGCAATTCAACATTCTTTCTAATTGGCTCTGCATTGCGGGAAGGATTGGTTATAATCCCAGTGCACACTTAGTTTAAGGTTAGGTAAGGTTAAAGTGAAGCTCCTGTCAAGCTAACCTGAGACCTCTTGACCTTACCTGTCCAATCGCGACCCCTTTTGGGCAAAATAACACAGTTGTGAGTGAATGATTGATGTTAGCAGACAAGCTGAGACTCTCTGTCTCTGAATTGTTCAGTCAGTCCGTCTCTTCTGTCTAATTTCCTTGATCATTGTTTCACTTTTTTCAGGATCACGTAAGTTTTGCTTTGTAATGTTTTTATCCAGCCCTCTATAGTCACGTAACTTATGTACAAATGGAAATGAAGGCAGAAATTTCCCATTGTCAGAGTCAATAAGAAGAAACCACTTCTCTCTTGTTTGGCCTGGGAACGTGTGCGCGCATTACTGCGTATTTTATTTAGCAGAATTTGAACACATTTATAGTAAGAGACAAATAACTCTACTGGATGCTGTGCTGTCTCAGTGTGTTTGTTTATTTATATTTTGAAAGGACAATGCACATTGATAAACATCACTGTAAATGTGTCAGTGTTAGCCAAAAGGCTAATTTTTCAAGTTTTTCCCCGGGCCAGATGTTCAATTAGGCCGTGAAAATAACAATAAAACATACAACATGTAAAATAAAAACAACAGAATGTAGACAAAACATAAGAGCAGCGAAATCAAACAATTGAGGTTTATTAAAAAAAAGTGAGGTATAATGATTTGAAATAACCTGCCTGTCATTATCATATAGCGCTGTATGCACTATTTGAAAAAGATTGACTTGAGGTTTCTGCTGAAATTGGTTCACTGTCAGATAAAAATAACAGTGTGCGTCTCGGCTCCAGTTTATGAGAGATAACGGCTCTCATATTCTGGTTAGAAAGAAACCATTATGATTTTTTTTTTAATTAAATCAGAAAAGTAGCAGGCTTGTATTGTGTTGGTATTGCATGAGGAGGCAGAAGTGAGTGTGTCACTGCTGTCACATCGACACCGAGTGACTGAGAGGAGGGAGGGAAGTGCAACCAGAGAGGCATGATGAGGTCGACTGTCAGAGTGAAGCAACAGGAAATCATCTGCATCTGATGTCTACCACCTTACACACACACACGCACACACACACACACTTACACACACACACTTAAACTGGAGAGCACACAAATACAAGGAAACACTTTTAAGCACATGGGCACAAAAACACAAGTATGTACTGTATGATTATGCAGCGACACAAAGACATAAAAAAAATGAGGAATGAAAGACACATACACTTGCACACACACACACACACACACACCACATGATTGTTAGCTGTCTGAACTTCTGCTGAGCACAGACTCTGTCAGAGAGAGAAAATGTGTGTGTGTGTGTGTGTGTGTGTGTGTGTGTGTGTGTGTGTGTAGTTCCCTTTCTACTGGTCATCACTTCCTGAGGAAAAGCATGACCACACATGCACCCCCCCACCCCACCCCACACACACACACACACAAGTCTCTTCTCCTGTCACTGCCACTGTCACTTGGTTGCTGGTCAGTGAGCAGACACTGAACACTTTCTGAATTGAAACAGGAGAAACAGGGTGAGTGGACTGTCCTGTACCATGTGTGTGTGTGTGTGTGTGTGTGTGTGTGTGTGTGTGTGTGTGTGTGTGTGTGTGTCACTGTCCTTTGGTTCATCATGTTGAACCAATGCATGAGCTGTGGATAGCTACAATGAATGCAAAGACTAGTCTACTTCTGCATCTGATAAAAGGCTTTAGGCTGTCACATAGCTGCAATGAATACATTTATGCTTTTAAAAATGGTGTGTGGTGAGTCGATTTCCGCTTTTAGTCTTTTTAGTTGTGTTTGATATGCATTATGCCTTCTCTCAGACAGTTTATCAACCCATGAGCTCACTTGGGTTTGTGTTTGGGATTTTCGTGATGTTTGGTAGCACCGGAAGCAGAAAAACCTGCAGTTCATAGAATTTTTTTCCCCAAAAGGGCCAAATGAGCAAAAGAAAATATGTAACTAGGTCATGTGAGGCAGATCCATATTCTCCATATTCTTCAGACAGTCATCTGTCTTTTACTTTGTGTTTTTGTGTAAATGCACATACCAGGTGCTCCTCTGAAATAAAGTCACAAGGTTTAAGTCAGAATTAGACATAAAGTAGTTGTGATATCTTCAACTGTATAATAATTCTAACCTGTGTGTGCATGTTTGTTGCATGTAAAATGCAGAAAAGCACATTTTCTTCAATTTGTGCCCATTCGTAAGAAGTGTTGCCTCCCCCTCAATCTGACCTCAGGTTGACCTGATGTTTTTCAGTGCCTCACTTTCCTAGATTTGGAAGTTTAAACACAAAAATTAAACCAAAAATCAAATAGAAATCAGAGAGAGGCTGTCTGGGTGCTGGTTTACTCAGAGTCGTGCCAAGCAGACAGAGATTGTGGTTTCTAACCTCCCACTGTGCCAAACTTTGAAGTTTTATGAGTAAATTCAGTACCAACCGAGCAAGTGGGTTTTCAGACGCGAGGAGACTCTCGTTTCTATCAAGAGGGCAGTCCAGACCTCTGGCTGACACTTTGCGTGCACATGGTTTTCCATTACTCTCTTGTTTGATCATTCAGGTGCAGAAGGGGAAGGCCCGTTCAGGTAGTTTTGCCCATAGTGGCTTCACACCACCAAAGTAAAAAAAAAAGTGCTAATTTCCTGAAGAGTGAGGCAGGATGGCAGTTTTTGTTTTTTTTAGCATTTACACTGCATGCAACTTTTGATACCCTGGTGGGTAACACTAAATTGGTCAAAACAGCATTATTACAACACGTGATCTTTCCACTGTATCCCACAGTTTCCTCATGGAGGACTACCCAGGCAAAAATCAAGCACACTTTTCAAAGAAATTGTGGGGACAGTGAGGCAGACGTGCAGGCGGGCATATCTTCGTTTTTAGTCACTGACGCTGAACCACATGCTGTTTTACATGAAGAGGTCAGGAAGTCACAGAGCTCTGTGCACTAACTCACTCCATCTCTCTGTCTCTGTGTGTCACACATACACACATTCATATACACGGGGCGAGTGTCATAATATAAATGGCTTACTGTGCAAAAAAAACAAAAAACCACGCCTTCTTGTACAGGGGAACATATTTATATTTACCTGCTTGCAACTTATGATGTATGAAAAACACCATCAAAAATACAATGTTTTCCCTTGAGTTCTCTTGTAGAAGCCCAATTTTCCAACAATATACGTTTGCAACAGTGCTTCTGAGTGATTGTCTGCTTTGACGTTAGCTGTGTATTTCCCATCCGCAGAGAGAGAGCATAGTGTTTATTCAAACAGAGAAGATAAGAGTGTTAATGCCTCTGAATGCAGCGGGGCAGGTTCTGCCTTTTGTCTCTCACATTACTAACTATCGCAGACCAGCTTCTGTGTTGACTTCTCTCCTTTCCTATACTCCTCACTTTGTGCATTTTCTTTGCTTGACTGTTAAATGACTTACTGTGTAGGAGTGTAGGAGGCCCTACACCCTCTGAAAAAATGAAGATGATACTGGATATTTTCTGACTGCAGGGCTTATTCATTATGAGTTTTTTATCTTCTTTTAGTGTCTTTGTTGAGCTCTATAAGTGTCTTCCCTTGGACCTTTTTTGTATATAAACTGATAAAAAGCTAATTCATTCAGTTCAATGAAACTCCACATTCAAAGGTACAAAAAGGACTTCACCCACTTTCTGTCCAGTAATCTGATCCCCAGCCTTTGCTTCAGTCCATTTTGGACCGAATCGTTGCTGCTGTGAAGAAATATGAATGTTAAAAAACATTAGTTTTGCAACTTTGTCCCTGAAGGAATGATTTCACATCTCTCAGTTTGACCTCTTAGTTTCACCTCTTTTTCCTGAACTGCTGCTTTCAGACTGGGAGAACAACATCATTCCCTCTCCTGAAGTTAACATCACAGTATCATAATTTTGTTTAATGATCCAGATTTTGTGGGTCAGGCTGTACTTTTGTTCATTTCCCAATTAATTGTTGTCCATTCAAAGATCATTAAAAGATTCTACATGACTGTATGTGTTGGCTCACACACAAACAAACAGTGTTGATCCGGCTCGTCGGTACAGTAGCTTGCCAGACCTGCCTGCCAGTTTGCCGTTGGACTTTTGTTATGTCATGACTGAGGCAATAGCTGATAGAAAGTACTCCTACCTGGAAGACAAGTTCTGACATGTAGAAATCCGAGAAGTGGCAGGAGACACTGGCACGACAGTCACGCACGTGCTCATGCACACACCTTTGCAAACACAACACACACTGCATAAACCTTACTAATCATCTGTCACTTTTTATGATGTCTGGCAGGGTGTTTGCCCACACTGCACTCACAGATACAAACATGTTGAATTCAGTAGATTTTGTACTACAGTGTTTCCACGAACACTCTCAGAAGAGAAGTTACAGTACAAACTTGTTTTCACCTTCAATTACGACATGATTTAAGCACCATGGTTTAACTGCCAAGCTGCAGCTGCCTTCCTTTTTTTATTTCTAACTTGTGTTGAAAAGCCTGCTGAGTACAGAGCTAAGATGAGGGTTTTTTCTTGAAGCCTCAAGGGTGCAGTTTGATTTCTTGAAGTGGTCTGGGGACTCGCTCTCTGTCACCCCGTTCACTTTATCTCTCTCTTCATCTCCAGAGCTCTCTCTCTCTCTCCCACTAGATTCCTGTCTCCATAGGATGACTTGATGTCAGCCAGGGCGCAAGTCGCTCCAATGCTCCATCTATTTTAGGTTTGGATCGGCTGGCAACATAACCAGGTTTCTCTGGTTATTAATAGTCAGCATTTTCCCCCGCAGCAGCTTCCAAGACAGTGGAAGCTACAGCCTGCGGACACACACACACACACACACACACACACACACACACACCTCTTTCTCTCTCTTGTTCTGAAACAATGTCACAGTCGATGTGAATTTTAAGTGGATCCCCCGCTGACTTGCGTTGCCACCGTCCAAACAAGTAAAAAGGAAACAATAAGTAGTTGAGAGAGGAGGATGTTTGCTCCATGGGGATGTTTTGCCAAGTAATTTGGAGCCATTTCAAGCCCTTTCTATACCTGATGCTACTGTGCCATCGGAGTATTGCTATTTTAGCTTTGTCCTGTTGCATAATTCATCGCATTCTTTGTTACATTTTTTTCCAAATCAGGCACTCGATGTTGATTAGAGGAGGTTTATTTTGAGATTCGGGGTTGGTTACAAAAGGTTGTTTGGCAGGCCAGGTGGTTCAGCGCACAAACCTTTTACTCTATTGATTATTTATAAACTGTTGTTGCCAGTCTGTCTTTTCCTTTTCAGAGTTTCTCTAGTTTAAATCAAGGTCAGAATTCAAGCATGGCTTCCTCCTTAAAAAACAGAAAAAAGTGTGGGAAAACAAAATAGTTTCCAGTATTGCTATTTAGAAAGACACGTCAGACTTTTCCTTCCTAGAAAAAGTATTCTGCCTTCAAATTTTGCATGAAAAGATTTTTAATTTGAAGGGAACAAATATTGTAATATCTATAAGAATAAGTCTGGTGATGTTGTATATACTTCTTTCTGTCAACAAATTCAATTTAAGACCAAAACCAACAATGAATTTAAAAAAAAACTTGAATCCCAAGAATCATCTGAGTATCCAAATCCTGCTATACTGTATTTTATTCCTCTGTGCCATAGACCTTCATTGTTGTCCACAAACTATTAAAAACATAGATGAAGCAGACAGTTGCACTGGGTGACGTGTTCTGTCATTACGATGAACATGGGCACTGTAGTTTATTTTAGTCGATCCCACATATGCACAGTCCTGCTGCAGTAAATAGTCACTAGTGCGTCAAATATGTATTAATCCACAGCATAAAATAGTCCCCAACAAACACACTTATTACTACTGTTTGAGTAAAGTTTGCTGAAAACTACAGTAGCCAGCTGTTTCAAGAAAAGTGCCATTTTAAAAATGAAACAGTATATGTGTTACCCATGTTTGAAGATTTACGTTTTCAGTAGAAACGAATGGGTTTGAATGGGTTGTTTAGTGCTACAGACAGGGTAGGGAAGTCAGATAGTACTGGGAGATGGACAAACACATTGTTTTGGACTTTTTATGCGATTTGTTGACAAAAACAAAAATATATAATATCTCCAGCCTTATCCTTTAATATCTTAACCTTTGTCAATTTTATTTAGCCTTACATTTAAGAATAGCATCTTTTAGTTTGTTAAAAAAAAATATAGAAACTATTTATTTTGTAATAGACTAAAACACATTCAAACAAGCTGCTTATAGCTGTAGGGCCTGTAGTTTAGAAAAGCCACTTTAACAATTAAATATATTATATCAAATAAAATATTCTACTAAATCTGCATCACCAAACAACCTTGTACAAACTTACCCCTGATTATATAGCCTTGTATGTGGTTTGCTTTTGTGTGGACTGTAGTAATCTCTGATGACTGGACTTTGACCATCTCGGCTGACTTCTCTCCTCCAATGTCTGATCTGAGTTAGATATTGGAATGACTGAAGAGTTTTCATTCATTCATATCAACAAAGAGCTGAATATCTAGAGGGTGCTGTGTGGTGGAAATCTGTTTCCAAGACTTTCTGAATGTTGATCCAGCTTTTCATACATTATTCAGGTATTCATTTTCCTCCAAGTAGCAGAGTTTATTAAAGGATAATGCTGGTGATATACTATATTTTTTCATACCGTCAACAAATCCCATGAAAAGACCAAAACCAACAATGAATTGATCCCACCAACAAGTATTGTCTGTGTAGCCAAAGTCTTTTAAAGCGTATTGCTCTGTGCCATAGAGCTCCATTGTTGTTCAAAGACTATTAAAAACACATCAGTGAGCCACACAACTACGCTGGCTGACATGTTCCTTCATTACAATGTACATGGGCAGTGTAAGTTATTTTGAGTCAGTCCCATATACATCGTCCTGCTGCTGTAAATACTTGCTTGTGCTCCAAATCCAGGGCTAAAAATAGTCCCCAACAAATGCACTATTTACACCTATACATTTGTGAACTGTGTTTTTTTTAAAGTCTTACATCTTCAATAGGAATAAATGGGCTTGCAGCTGATAGCCACAGTCAAGGTAAGGAATTCTGAAAGTATTAGGAGAAGGACAAACGCATTGTTGGTGTTGGTCTTTCCATGGGATTTGTTGTCAATAAGAAAAATATAGAATATTGCCAGCCATATCCTTTGATAATGCTGACCAAAACACAGTCTTTCCAGAAAATAAGAATACAATCCCTAGAAGCTGAGAAGGGCTGTTACAGCAATTTTCAATGCCAAGACAGTTCTTAATTAACAATCTGTAACACATTTCAGCACTCAGAAGGTGCAGTCCGTTCCACTCCAAAAGCTAGAATCTGACATCCTTGGCCTTAGACTGAGGCTCAAACAGTTCCTGTGCTTTGGTTGGGCAATCACACAGCGAGCCACCCAAACAGCAACAGAGGAAGACAGTGTTTTGAGCAGATGAGACGTTCCTCAGTGCCAGAGTTTGTCTTGTACTCCCTGTGACACAATCTGCCCCCCTGTTTACTAGATAACAGACAGACTGCAGGAATGAGCTGGAGGACCGGGGGTACTCCTCATGGTGTTGAGTGTGTGTGTGTGTGTGTACGCATTGTTTATGTTCTGGGTTTTTCTGAACAGACATATTTAATCATTAACACTATGTACAATGCAGCATGTGGGCTTGTCTATGTTTATTTTCAGTGTCATCTTTCTTTCTCTCTTCCTCTCTCTCTTTATCTCATCCTCCCTTTCCCTCTCTATCTCTCCAACTTTTCCTCTTCCTCCCCTCCTCTCTCTGGTTCTTCTAGTGTTGTTTTCTTTTAACAAGGCCACATACAGTCAACAAAGGATATTGCATCAGCTGTCACATCACTGCTTCATCTCTCTCCACAGCAGACATGGTGGACACCCAGCAGCTCCTAGCCTGGCCTGTCGGTTTCAGTCTGAACGCCGTGGACCTGTCGGAGCTGGACGACAGCTCCCACTCCCTCGACATGAAGCATTTGTCCACGTTAGACTACGCCTCCATCTCCTCGTCCTCCATCCCGTCCTCCCTGTCTCCCCCGCTCATATCCTGCATCTCCTCTGGGGGTGTGGCCTATGACCCCAGTCCACCGCAGAGCGAAGAACACCTGACCAACATGGACTACACAAACATGCACAGCTACAGGATGGAGCCGGACATGCACAGTAAGTCCAGTCTGTGTAATGGGTTAACCAGAGCTAAAACACATCATCTGGTTTCTTCATGCTGATTGAGTGCACACAAAGCTTAGCAGCAGAATGCACTTGCAGGAGATAGGAAATGAATCATTTGCAACTTGTTTGAAGCAGTCTTTGCATAAGAAAGCTGTAATCTGAAAATATATCAAGTGTACCACATTCAGAGAGTTGGTCAAGATATTGATTTGTAAAACATGAATGAACAGAATAGTGGTTATTGGCAGTTAGAGATTACAGGAGGCACATCTGAAGAAACATCTGAGGAAACCAACACAGCATTAAACCTGAAAATGGATATAAGAGGTGAAGTAAGAAGGTTTTAGCTTTCTATCTGTCTGCCCGCTTGGTGTCCTACCCGCCTGATGATGTTTCTTCTATCAGACTCAATCAAGCTGGAGCCGGAGTCGCCGCCGCAGTACTCTGAAAGTCCCGTGTTCTCCAAGCTCCAGGACGATACGTCAGCGTCAGCGCTGAACATCGAGTGTCGCGTGTGTGGCGACAAAGCGTCGGGGTTTCACTATGGCGTCCATGCCTGTGAGGGCTGCAAGGTAGGACTGAAATATATCATGAGTAAAGATGAAAATAAGATGTATAGTTTACTGTGTGTATCAATTTACTTCCCCAACAGACAAAGAAAAGCAGCAAATCCACACAATTATGAGGCTGGAACTAACTTTTGTTTGTCATTTTTGCTTTAAAAATGACTTACATGACAAATCAGTTATCAAAATAGTTGCAGATTAATTTTCTGTTGATCGTTAATCGGTTCAGCTCTACATTGCACATCACACTGAGCAGCATCTGCTTTGTGGGGCTTCAGACATCTCAAACTTGAAAGTTTATTCAATTCGAATCGATTCTTTGTTGGAATGAGTGTACATATTACAACCAGCAAGGCTCTGTTGTCATATTTTTGTTCAGTTTTCAAGAGGAATTGTTTGGACAAAATCTGTTTTTTCTCTTCTTTTTTTTGTGAGAAATTGTGGCCACCAAGCATTTGAGAGATGCATATCATGGCTTATGCACAGCAGTGGAGAATAAATTGATTGCTGCTCTCAGAAAGTATAATGCTCAAGATCAAGATCGTACCAGAGTCATGTCAGGAAATGGTAATGGGTGTAACAATTTCTTAAGTTTTGTTTCTCTGCCAGTCTTCCTTTTTCTGTCACAGTGTGTCACTCTTCAGTGAAACATGTTGGTGGAATAAATAATTCTATAATGCATGGAGAGAAGTGTGCATTTTTTCATCTGTTTGATGTCTGTCACTTTAACCACAAGCCCCATACATTTTCCACTCTGCTGGTGCTCAACAAAGGCTTGTGCTTCTACAGACGCAGAGCCTGCCCCTTAAACTTTCTGTCTGTTTGTCTGTCAGTATAGAGTATAAATAACTAATAGAGTGCGGGGGAAGTTTCACACATATTTCCATTTTCTTTGAAATATTGAGACATTATAAACCTACGAGGTGGATTTTCAGAAATAGAAGCAGTTCTACGTATGCTTTCTTCAGCATGTTTTTTTTTTTTTTAAGTTGTTACATGCCTGAATTTATTCCAGATAATTGGTATAAAAAGCTGCTGTGTGCTGTGTTTCCATCACCTTCAGCAAGTCTCTGCAGTGTAAGAAAAGCTCACCCTAAGCCTAACTCTAAAATGTTTAATAGAACAGATTTAGGTAGATTAGATGACTTTGAATTAGAATAAAAAGTCATCTACCATTTGAAAACACAAATACCTCCTCTTAGTCTTATTTTTAATGTAGCATTAATTTATGGACATTATAGATTACTGTTAAAATTAGAGATCATCTGAGGATCTCTACTAAAATGTGAAAATATTAAACTTTTCTCATAGCATTTTGGAATAAAAACCTTCATTTTGTTACCATCGGAGAAAAGGATAAACCTTGACATGCACTGAGTGACCATAAAAATAGAAACACCTGTATGATGTAATCCAATGCAATACAATAGGCCTGGTATGAACACTGGGTTACTTAAAGGATAATTCTTGTGTTTTTAATATTTTGACCACCTAATTTACATATTGGAGCAACAAAAGTATTAGAATCAATTTACGGCCTGTCAGGACTGTTGTCTTGGATTTACTACAAGGTACAAGGGTTTCTGTTTTTCTGTCCACTTAGTCATTCTGTACCTTCAGAGGCTGAATGAAGGTAAGGTACAGTGGTCATTGTTCTGCTAAAGTCTCGGGGGAGACTCACCAGAAGAAGGGGTCAGCCAAGCAGGCAAACACTTAATTGTTTCAAAACAGAAAACATTCTTTATTGAGGTGGAGTCTTGACCCCCTTTAACTTCCTCCTTCTTTAAATAACCTACGATTAAAAAAGAAACATCTGTGGATCGCAGGAATGCAGATGCCAAACGCCAGCCTTCACGTAGAGCCCAGATGTGGATTTGTATGCTTACAAAAAAACTCAAATACAATTCTCCTTGTGAAGCTTACAGCCCTCAGGTTTTTTCTTTTTGTCGCTGTTCTGCTCTGTTCAATTCAGTCTTTCCAAAGTCGCTGTCTTAGTCAGCATAGACAAACACCACAGCCATCAGCAAACTCTTGAGTGTGTGTTGGGAGTTTGACCATGGCTGCATAGTTAATAGCTGAGATAAGCACAAGTCTTATGGCTCCTTTGGTCCCAAGGTTGAAAACATCAAAGCATAAATCCACCCTTAAACACAATCTACTTTTAAACACTCTCGTGGGCAGTATGATTGGCTTCCTCACAGATTAGAAAGAACCAGGTATCTAATCTGCATCTACCAGTCAGTAGATGCTGTATGGAACAAGAAACTTGAATCAGAAGTTGAAAATATAAAAACTAAAATTATTACTTCTCCTGTCTTGTCTCAACTATAATGCAAATAAAGGTGTTTTCTGTTTTGCACATACAGTACTAGGAAAAGAATTTCCCTCTAAAATCTTTACAAGATTTATTTTCTTTACTTTATGTCTTATCATACTTTTATTGTCTTATTTGCCAACACAAATAGTCTCTCAGTAAATGCATATTTCCTGCACTAGTGCGGCACAAATCTCTTACCACTTCTTAGAAAAGAAGCAGAAGTAGCAGTGTAGAGCAAATGAAAAAAAAGGTATCTTTAGTGACAATATCTAGTAAGTAATTGTGTCTCTCTTTCTTTCTTTCTTTCTTTCTTTCTTTCTCGCAGGGTTTCTTCAGACGCACAATCAGGTTAAAGTTGGTGTACGATCACTGTGATCTTCACTGTCGCATTCACAAGAAGTCCCGCAACAAGTGCCAATACTGTCGCTTCCAGAAGTGCCTCAATGTCGGCATGTCACACAACGGTAAGATGCCGATACTGTCCTACACAGCTTTTAGAACAATCAAGTGTATAATCAAGTATGACGCGTATGAAATTAAACCATTTACGGTTAGGCCATGAAAAGCTTAAATACATATCGATAACAGGAGTCAAAGCTTCTGTACATTTAGGTGTTTTTGTTTTCATGCTTTCTCTTCAGACAGGAATCAACCCCCCCATTTATGCTCACTATAAATAAGAGGACATAGGTTAAAAGACCAATTCTTCTTTGAAATTGTGGCCCAGGAAACGCCTCTTTGCAGACCATCTCTTCTGCCTCTGATGCCCTCTGAGAATGGCAGATACATCTTCACTACACTGCTGCCAATTTGGTCTTCGAGGTGTGCTGGTTATATATGCAGCAATGTACACCACTGCCTGATATGTTACCAGTTGCTTCCTCTGTGGTCTTTGGCCTGTATTGCAACCCTCGGGTTCAATTCCCATCACTCGTGCAATGTTTTTTTCAATTCAAAGACAAAATTGTGGTTGAAGGCTAACTTAAAACCCCTCCTTCCCGGGGCTAATACTGGCAGAATCGAAAACAGCAAAAAGCGATAACTGTGTTTAGATCTTTGGTAAAACTCTCCGATACTTGTGCTACTCTCGAGCTGAAAGAGTGAGCCAGTGAAATCTCTAGACTGGAATATATTATAAAGATATACATCCGTATCTGGAGTGGGGTGACAACCATGGATGGAATTGTTCTCCATACTCTGACCTTTTCATTGCGTACCAACAAAAATGTGATTGAACAACCTCATGACAGCAGCACTAGACGATCTGTCAGCTTTGCTGCCGTTCAAATGTGTGCAAAGTCATGGAAGACATACGCTTATTGTTTACAGTATGTTTGTACATCAGTGATGTAAGTTGACCGCTTTGTGTTGTACTTTTGTTTGTGAACAGTTGACATCACAAATAATCATTGTGCTGAGGGGTGCATATAGAAATGGGTTCCCAAAGTTGCTAATGTTTATGAGCAGACAATACTGAAACTTTGTCTACAGTTTATTTCATTTTTGTATCGTCACATTAATAAATAATATTAAAGTGAAAATGGTTACTGAAATATTTTATAAGTATGCGGTTATGATATAATACAGGACATCATTATGACGCATTGTCAGCTTAAAATTTACAAGCAATTGCTATTGAAGTTTTAAAACACAAATCAAAAATCAAATGGAATTAGCAAATCCACATGTGCAAGCCTTGCTCAGCCATGGTAAACCCACACAGGTGTTTTTCACCTATACGTGCCAGGTCAGGGTAGAAATGCACCGCACACTGCAAGACAGCGGGCAACTGCTAACACCTCCCACGCTCCGCCGCCTGTGAGCCGATCAATTGTGCTGCCAATCCAAATGCAGTTTTCTGCTGCTTCTGCAGATTCACAAGCTGCGTCTGATGTGGAATTTTGTTAGCTCTGAAAAATAGGCTGCAATTTACGTACATGTATTGACAACAAATATGCAACTGATCTCAGGTATGATTGTTACTGCACTACATAGTGGTAACACAGTTCATATATATTAGCTTTGCCCTCTGCACTGCCTGCCATCTGCCTCACATTCTGTTTCTCTCCCTCTGGTTTAAAGTGATGCTAGTTTAGCCACCAAAACACAAGGTGAAAGCTATCAGTCGACAGCACCTCACAAGCTCCACAACAGAAGTACAATATCTAGAGAAATCATGTACTTAATAATAAAATTATTTCTCCAGTGACACATCTTTGCCCTCCCCTGTGATCATTCGGCTGTTCAATTTGTTAGCCTTTGTTGGCCACTGGAGCACACCATTTCTATATCAAGCGCTGACAGGTGAGTTTCACCTGACTGTGTAGGTGTACGCTGGTTATGCTTGATGGATGGATGGATGGTCTCCTGTTAGTTTTGTTACTCCTGTTAGGGTGGGACAACCTACAGCTTTTACTCTTTTGATGTTAAAATTCTCAGCATAGCTTCGCACAACTTGAGTCCGGTCACATTTGCCTTTCATCCAACAAAAGTGCTTCCCACACTCCACGCTGAAAAAGGATGTGTGGATGGGGCTGAGATGATGAAAAAATCATGAACATGAATTATAACTCTGTCAAAATAATAACTTCTCCATTTTCATTTTTGCTGAGCGCACAAGCTCACGTGCTGAGAAACTGGCATGACAGGAAATAACGTGGTCAATCAATCCCACCCGCTCTCTCAAATCAAACCGGCTGGACATCGGAGAGCCTCGTGATTTCACCTGTCTTAGTTCAATCATTCTTTGAACTTGTGCGAAGGGAAAGAGGCGGGGGCAAGTCGCATCCAGAAGCAAATTCGTCTTGAATTTTTGCATCTATAGAGAGCACTGCATTGTTCGCAGATCGCAGTCTACATGCCATGGACACTACTTTTTTTGTTCCATTTTGGGAATTTGTGCCCAGCTTAAGAGGTCCTTTCTCTGCCTTTACTAAGATACTTAAGGTTCTGTGATATAAACTGAAATCTTTCAGCTAACGTGAGCATACCAACATTTTCTCTCAGATTCTTTTGTTTTTTCTAGTTTGTAAATGGCTTTTTAAGTTTTTTCAAACATGGATGAGTTAAACTCAGATCAGAGTGCCGAGGATTTGACGCTTGTTTGTCCTCTCCTGTCGCTTTATCTCTCTGTCCCTCTCCCTGCCTTCCTTCCCTCATATCACTCTACTGTTATTTCATGAGCTACAGCCCATGCTTTGAAAGCCTGCTCTGTGTGGGTTTTTATTTTATCAATGATTGACATCTCTGAGTACATAGACCTCAACTGATTTCTCCAACCTGCTGTGTCACTGCTGTGGGCTCGTTGCCAGTTGGTGGTAGGGCCACTTTAGTTTGTATTCATTTGCTTAAGGTGTGCATTCATCACACAATCAGCATTACACAATCACATACACGCTGCAGTGAATGCAGAGCACAGGCTGGATGGATAATTAATGACTTCCACTAACAGAAAAAAGAGGGTTTAACCATTTCCCAACTTAGCATCAAATTTCAGTTCGATTACAAAGAACACTTTCACTGCATTCACCATAAAATCTACATTACAATTATACTTTTGTCAAGCGTAATGCAACTATTATTCATAACTTGAGTAATGGAAAATGTTTTAAACTGGTGTACCTATTTTTATGATCTATATCAAAGATAGAAAAAAAAATAGAAAAAGTAAAACAACTGCATTAATACTAAAGTTGTGAAAACAATTACATGATGAATGATGAATGATGATGAAATCAGACCTGGCTCCTTTGTTGGGTAATTGTAAATGCACAATGTAATATTACCTGCAGCGACAGGTGGAAAAGGGAGGAGAAAAGAGAAAATGATGAGATAGTTTTTCAGGTTTTGCAAGAACACCAAGAAAACACCATTACCAATAAAAATACATACGCATTATTAAAGGAAACTAAATTTTGTAATTGCTTCATGAGACACACCTCATAAAACCACAGGAGGAGCATTTGTTATGTGTTGTTGCCAGTGGATTTTCCCTGTCACTGAATGATGGTATGAGCTATATGACTCATTTGTAGAACAAAAGTTCTACAAATTGTAGAATAGTCCAAAATCCAAAAATATCATGGGGGCTTAGCTTTGGTGACTAAATCTCGATGTTCTCTTTTATATCACATTTGCATTTGTGTTCATAAATTAAAATTATTTGAATTGTAGCTCACTATGAACCCTTATTCTTGCTTACAGCATGTTTCTGTGTGTGCCAACCTTGTGTGCATGTGTGTCCATTTGTGCACTAATGTGTGTTTCTGTCTGTCCGTTTCCTTTCCCAGCCATTCGTTTTGGCCGGATGCCCCAGGCGGAGAAGGAGAAACTGCTGGCTGAGTTCTCGTCTGACATGGAGCACATACACCCGGAGGCAGCAGATCTGAGGGCTCTGTCCCGGCATCTGTACGAGGCCTATCTGAAATACTTCCCCCTCACCAAGGCCAAGGCCAGGGCCATCCTCTCTGGGAAGACCGGAGATAACGCGGTAAGCAGCACTGCCTTCATTCTACTTTTATTTATTTGGATATATAATGGGGGGAAAGTACTGCATATTGCCTACATAAGCCAAAACGTGATTGGTATTGAGTTTTCTACTGGATATCACAGTACAGTAAATTATGTTTTCAGTGAGACTTATTAAAGGCACATTCACCGCATGAGCGGGTTAAATTTGTGGTGAAGGCCACGGAAACATCACCTTTTTTGGTGATGATTACATTTGTATACAGAATGTATCTGTTATAGATTATATTCACAGGATACTGTATGTATGTGCAACACATTTTAGACTGATCTGAGCTGCTGGACCAGTTGCTCCGTCCCTGTCGCCTTTTATCCACACATTATTGAAATGTCCAATTCAAATCTGTCCTATATTTTATTTATACCAAACACCAACCAAACAGCACATAACGTCATATTCTACCAAAACTCTGATGTAGGAAATAAAAAAGCCTTTTTGACTATGAAAAATCTCTGTATCCTCACTTACACATGCGTTTTATCACAGATTTTGCTCTGCCTTGAGTTTTAAATGAAACAAGCATTTTCTCGGGGAGTTTAGAAGCTTTAAACTTAAAGTAGTTCAAACTCTTCCACTCACTGCACTGAAAATGTGCACATGTTGGCACATTTTCTTTTGCCAGCACTGTCTTCATGTTACCACGCTCAGTTTAGTTCAGATGAGGTCTTTTCAGGCTTTTATTGCTGCTATAACAGGGAAAGTGGATTGACTGGTTTCTACATGTCTTGGCTGTTAGAAAACATCTCAGATTACAGTGGTCAAGCTGTGCAACTCAATAACACGGCTTCTCAGCAGTCTGATATACAGTAATGGCTTCAACATTCCTACTCAAAATGTCAGACTAATTTATTAAGACATTTGGTAATTTATACAAGTGAACTGTAGGAAAATGTGTTGGCCAAAACCATGAAAATGTGAGATATCATCTATTTCTGTGTTTTTGTACTAGATTTTGAGATATTGAATCTCAGTATTCAAAAGAGACTTAATCAGGAAATCCACATCAACTGAACTGGCAGACAAAAGAAAACTGTGGTGAATATTTTATAATGATCCACAGCGCATTTGTGGTGATGACTTCAATCTTGTGGCTCATCTCAAAAGCTACTGACATGATGAGGTTAATGTTTGAAATAAGGTAAACCAAACAAAAAAAATCAAAAACACGTCAGCACATTAACTTTCAATAAAGTTTTTTTTAATCTATTTATATAAGAAATATCATCTTCCTTTGTAAATATTTCCAATATGTTTTGATAACTTATTCTGAAGGTAAAACATGATCAAGTAATCTTCATCAGGTTAATCAGTTTTTTTTAAAAATCTACTAAATAGCAGCCTAACCAGACCTGCTGAACCTTTTAAGTAAATTGTCATTAAGTAGAGGCAGTGAATTATTGCAAATGGCCAAAATCAGTAGTTTTTGATACATTTTGATAGGTAGAACCAAGCACATGGATCAAGCTCTTAAAATGTAAGTAACATTATTATTGGCTCTGTAACTGAGGACCGACTGTACAAGCAGAGTTTTTCCTTTTCTATTGCTTCTCTCTCTCTGTAAAGTCAGTTAATTTCAAGGATGTTCCGCATCTCTTTCCACTGATTGTTATGACTGTTCGTCAAAGCGAAAACAGCCCAGTGGCACTGAATCATCTGTTGGTGTGAGGGAGTCTTTGGTTATTTACTAAACCACAGCAAACCTCCTGAAACAAATTGGGAGTCAACGATTTTATCTTTTGTAGAATATTTAAATTTTTTAACATGTGTGGCCTTGATGTGAGTTGATGTATAATCAACATTTAACTCCAGACACACCATCAGGGGTGAAGGAAGATGACAGAACAAACTTAGTTTGACAGAGAACACTTTCTTTTGTACAATGATTTAGACAGTAAAAGGGGATAACTGTGTTGTTTCTGTGCATGATTGCCTGTCCTGCAACCAGACATCTATCAATCGACTCTTTAGATAAGATAGTTTCCTTATAATGGGCAGACATGGCAACCCTGGCCAGATACCCAAGCAGTGGAAAGGTGTTCTTCTGACTGTAGAGTTTCACTCAATTAATTTCTGTAGCAATGATGCATTTTTAAACAAGAAAATGAACATAAAAATTGGTAGCTATTAAAAGTAGCAATTACTGAATAATGGCAAATGTTCAAATGTAGCGTAACAGTAGCACAAGCAGAAAAGGGTTACAAAGTCAGACGAATGACTCAATGATATCTGTTATACAGCAACATCTATCTAAAGTTTGCTAACACTGGCTAACATTAGCCAACTTGGACTACTGTTCACCAAGTAAGTCTGTAGCAGTGTATTGAATGGAGCCCGGGGTGCGTTTTAATGCCTGTGAATTCAACTTTTCTTTTCTAAGAGAATGAATGTGCTTTTTCTTCTTTAAAAGTTACATAGTCTGGCTTTAAATGGTGATTTATTTAAAAATTGGCAGCCCTGAACTTCCATACAACACTGCATATACTTTGGAATTATAGATTCCTGCACAGGCAGCACATATACCAAAAAAACAAAAACAAAATTCAACCGGCCACTCTATTTAATTCACTCACATAAGAAATTATTATTCATTTCAGAACATTTTGTGAGAATTGCTTGCTGTAATTCCCTTTAGGATGTCTCATTATTCATTTTACCGCTATGAAAAAGAAACATTTTAAGGATATGAATGGTACCATTCATCATTCAGGCCAGCACATGTCTGTGCCAGTGTTTTAACTTTAACTCAGTTAAGCTTCATTTACCTGAAAATGGTGTTTTTGTCTGCCTCTGCCTGCAGCGAAGATTTATTTACTTTGCCCATCAGACATATGAGATGCGGTGCGGTGTTTGCTTTTGCAGGTCTGATGAATGAGCCATGACCAAAGTGCATACACAGTATATGTAATTACATCTGTAGCTAACATGTCCTCAGAAAACCTATGAGGAGCTGACGCTGTTTCTGTTTTTCCTTTTCTTCTCTTCTGCTTCCTCCTTTTCTATCTGCTCTGTCTTACTACCACAAATCTCTCTTCTTCTTTCTTCTCTACCTCCAGCCTTTTGTCATCCATGACATGAAGTCTCTAATAGAGGGAGAGCAGTTTATTAATTATAAGCAGATGCCCATCCAGGAGCACCAGCAGCAGACATCCGCCCTAACAGCCGGACATGGAGGTTAGAACTACAAAATACTCTTTTGGTCATCATGTGGGAAAGTCTGTTATTGTATCATTTTCTTTTCTATCATTGTCTATTTATCAATCAGTATAACCTGATAATCAAACTGAATTGCCATTTCATTTCACATCATTATTCACTATTTAAATCCCTAAAAAACCGTAGATGTGATTCAAATGTTTGGAGCCAGGGTACAATCAACAATCAATCAATTTTGTGTTTACACAGATGGCACTGTGCACAACACAAACTGGGTTTTTCGACTTACTTAATGATTTGTTTTAGTCAAATTTTATTCTCTTTTTTTGAATCAGGCATTTGCATGTCATGCTTGTCGTCTCACAATATTACCTTCCTTGTTCAATGGGCTTTAAATGTCTGAAGATATTTAAAACACTGCACAGTGCTGGTCTAGTTTTTCTTGTAATCCTGCAAATGGACTGCCTCATCAGAGACTTAAGTGTTTTTTCTATGCACATCTCACAGGAGCCCACCCGGGGTCAGAGTGTGCTGTTTTGGACGCCGTGGAGCTCCGTTTCTTCCGCAGCTGTCAATCACGTTCGGCCGAAGCAGTGAGAGAAGTGACAGAGTTCGCCAAGAGTATCCCAGGATTCATCAATCTGGATCTCAATGATCAGGTGAGAGGCATGAAATACTGCTGCTCATCCATTCTGTCACTCAGATCTGTATACCATTATTCGCTCCAGTCTGTCACCAAGGACTTTGTTGTTGACTGATGACTGTGTTCACCATGTACAGAGGTGTTTTATAACTGTAAAACCATCACTTACCAGCGATCATTCCTGAAGATCTAATTAGCATCAGCTCTTCACCTCAGCCCTTTTCCCTTTTCCCAGGTAACTTTGCTGAAGTACGGCGTGATCGAGGTCTTAATCATCATGATGTCGCCTCTGATGAACAAAGACGGGACCCTCATCTCCTACGGACAGATCTTCATGACGCGAGAGTTCCTCAAGAGTCTCAGGAAACCCTTCTGTCAAATGATGGAACCAAAGTTTGAGTTCTCAGTCAAGTTCAACATGCTGGAGCTGGACGACAGCGACATGGCGCTGTTTCTGGCTGTCATTATCCTCAGTGGGGGTGAGTGTTTTTATGTTTTGTTTTGTTGTTTTTTCCTACAGGATATGTTGTCAGATCATAGTAGCCTAGGAGGAGTCTTAGTAGTCTTAAAGAAATAATTTGATACCACTCTTATGTCTGTCCGTTAATATGAAGCTGCAGCCAGGAGAGCATTAGCTTAAGTTAGCATAAAGACTGGACACAGGGGGAAACAGCTAGCCTGGCTCTGGCTCCAAGAAATAGTCTGGCACAAAACCCCCCCAATAAAACAGCAACTTGTCATTTTACACTTCAGCTTCTGCACAGATTAAACAAACGAGATACGTGTTAGCTAATGTGTTATCTAGCGTGTTAGTGAGCTTTAGAGTCTTTATGTTAAGTCTTTTCCAGTGTTTATGCCAGCCTTGACCCATTTATCAGTTTGCTGGGACGCACGGGATGTTATTGCAGATGCATATTTTTTCCACACTCACTCTTGTGTTAAAACCCAAACTATGTGGTCTTAATATTGCTGGTTAGCGTGTGGCTACTTGATAAAAGTCTGGCCTTGAACCTGACGAGGATTAAAATCAAACATTAAAGTCAATTATTAACTTCAATGACTAAGATTATCGCTTGAAGTGAAGATAAGAGGGCTTTTGTAAATAGCAATAATACAGCTAGGAGGGATTTTCAGCCAGTAGAAATGCTGACCATTTAAATTTTGAAAATCTATATCATCTTCCGTCTATGTCTGTCTCTGTTTCTTCTCTTATGGACCTGTACCTCTCTTTTAATTCTCCATGGACGCCCTCACTGATTTATCCTCCCTGTCTCTGTAATCCATCCAGACCGTCCAGGCCTGCTGAATGTGAAGCCCATCGAGCAGCTTCAGGAGACGGTGCTCCATTCGCTGGAGCTGCAGCTGAAACTAAACCACCCAGACTCTCTGCAACTGTTTGCCAAGGTGCTCCAGAAAATGACCGACCTGCGTCAGATCGTCACCGACCACGTCCACCTCATCCAGCTGCTGAAGAAGACGGAGGTGGACTTGTGCTTACACCCGCTTCTGCAGGAGATCATGAAGGACTTGTATTAGAATTTAACAGGAGAAAAGGGACAAGTAGAGAAAAGTGGGAAGACAAATAAAAGAATAAAGATTTTATTTTTGAAATCAAGACTTGTGAAATTAGACAAGAAAGCACTTTGTGCTGCTGGCGTTTTGAAAAAAGGGAGGTAGCCAGACAGGCTGACTGAAAATGAGAAAGAGATGAGGAAGAACAGGAAAAGTGAAATCAAGGAAAGAAAGACAGAATGTGAGTGATCTTGTCTAGACAGCAGCATGTGAATAACTTGCGGTGCACAGTCATTTAGCCACTGCTGAGCCTGGACATTTTGTGAATGAGTGGGCTGTCAACTTAAATACGAAACTACCACCTATCGCACCAATCAGGACGAGTGTGTATGACTAACTGAAAGAGTGGGGACTTTCTTATTGGCAACCTTCAAATTTGCGAGTGCTCAACACAGCCTGCTTCAAGTGCCTCAAGGAGAAATGTATTACTGTGAATATTTTACACCACATGTCACACAGTACAGTATGTGTTGTTCATGTGCAGCTTATCTACATGTTGCGTTACAACCGTCATAGGCAGCAGCAGTGTGTACGTGCTTCAATACCTCTGTGAACACGCACAAATGCATGAATGCTCTAGCGCACACACACACACACACACACACACACAAGACAGTCATTTTTCGGTTTTGGCATCAGGGTGAAGGTGCTATCTCTTTTAAATCAGCTTTATCCAAAGACAGAAATCAGATTATTGCCTGTAACATATTTTGTCAGTCACCTGCAGAAACTGTGAGAAAGTACGGAGCCAACAAAAGGCACATTGCCATGATGATGTCAGTTCTTTCTTAAAACGTGAAACAGTATACGCCATATTGTGCCTTTCAGATTAGCTTTTTTTGTGTGTGGAATGAATGCCATTTAAAAAAACATTAGATATATTACACATGTATAATGTATAATATATATCCATATATATTATTTTTGTATAGATTAAATTGTCTGTCAAACACAAATGTCTTTTCAGCCTTAGTTGTTTTATTTCAAATTATTACAAAGTGGTTTAGTTTTACTATGAAATTATTTTGTATATATGCAAAGTGTCTACTATGGGGGGTGGGGGGGTTGGGGCTGCAAACAAAGGGATTGGATTAATACCAGTGCGGGGAAAAAAAGAAATTTGTTGTAAATAAAATATTTTCTAACTTTTTGAACTTTTGAAATCTGTCTCCTGCTTCAAGTCATACGATTGCACTTGCACACGTACCGTGAAGTACCATTTCCAAATACTGCTTTGTTTGAAGGCATTCCAGTCGCCCAAACACTTGGAAATCTGTTTTGCAGTCATTACATCAGCTGTCCTCAGTGTCTCTTACCAAACACACACACACCCTGTTGGAACGATTGCAACATCTGAACTCCGCTGAACCGTGCCAGAGGACTGAAGTCTGTGGATACAGATATGATCAGCAAGCGTGGAGGTGGTTTTATTTTTTGAGTTTAATGTTTTTTGTACATGTTGTTTTTTTTTGTTTTTGTTTTTTTGTCCCTTCTTTTAGACGGATCAATTTACAGAGAGACCTGGAAAAATAGGATACAGGGGATAGCACGTAACAACAAGGTCAGAGTCAGAGACAAAGTCAGGACATTACACTTTAGCCCACTGAGGCAACAGGTCACCTCAACACACCAGGAAATTTCCACCACGCGTGGAAATTAGATTGTACTCAGTAGGAGCCACTGGACCTATAAGGCCTATTAGAAACAGCTAACTTTAATTATATGATTAACTATAAAGATGTATTATATCTATAGGTAAATATTTGTGACTGTGATTTACTCAATGTGAAATTCATATTACAATTTTTGCCCATGAGATGATTTTTCTTCAACCATACCGCTTGAATTGTTTTTTTTTTTTGTTTGTTTGTTTTTTCTTTTTTTGGAAGATTGGGGTATTCTGATAATGTATCACTCAAAAAGGAAAGGTATGAACTATAAGGTGAAAACAAGCATCATATACGTTACACAAGTTATATTAGGACATACAGACGGTCCATTGTTTCTTTGAGTAATAATTATTTTTCTTATATTCGCATATATTTTATGGACCTCTGTCTTCATTTTGTGGTTTCTCACTCTGTGTGGAACCTCAGGAAACAGCTGCTTATGGTTGTGAAACAGATATTCTGCGCTCTGCCTTTGCATAAGAACAACAATTCTTAATTTAAGAAATATATAATTCTATAAGGACCTTTGGCCCCTTCAGACAATAAAATGTACCTGTGTGAATTATTGCCAGTGAGTATTAGCAGATAGCAAAAACACTGGCCAGGGTCATTTCACATCATAATACACCACCACTGAACATAGTATTGTCCTAACAACAAGTAATAAGTAGCCTAACTAACACACACACACACACACACACACACACACATATGTATGTATAAATATAAACCTGTATATATATAAACACACACACACATACACACATATATAACATATATATAAACACACACACACACACACACATATATAAACACACACACGCACACACATATGTATGTATAAATATAAACCTGTATATATATAAACCTGCAATAACAGCTTTTTCGGTTACTTAGTATAGGCATAGTATCACCTCTTAAGTTGATGTGGTGAATTTGTTAAAAACAGCCCATGCATCCAGCACACAGGGAGCAACATTAGCACTCATTTGGTCGTGTTTCTGGCCACCTGGTGATTTTAAGTGCAATATTCACTCTCTTTCACCTCTGTTTTTGCTCTCCACCAACTCCCGAGGGAAGTATCTGGCTATTTAGCAGCTAGATGCGCCACTTTGTTCACCAACCAGTCACTAACTGTGTCTGTCTGTCTGGTGCTGCCTGCTGCGGCCAAAAAAAACGATGCTATGAGAGCAGTGACTGTTAACCAAAACAGTAAAGTTGCGGAAAACAAAAACAATGAGCTGAAAGACGCTAAAACGCTCCAGAGAGCTGAAGAGTCAGATGCTAATTCTCTGTGGGGGCCTTTCACATTACATGTCGTCACTTGACACGTTGTTAATACAAGAAATATTGATCAGTCGTGCTTCTTTAGCGAATCATGCACATGCTTGTATTTTTTTCAATAGGTCGTCTTAATTCAAAGACGTTAAACATCAGAAACATGTCCTCTGATATTACAACATGTAAGAATTGAAATATTTAGAAATGAGAGGGTGTAAGAGTCAAAAAGACTTTTGCTTGCTTTGGGGGAACGATTAGGTGTTATGGGTCTTTCTCTTTCTTTGTGTATCTGTTGGGATCTTTTTCTCATGTTATGAGGATAAACAAATGATGGGAACAATGAGATCTGATCAGGAACAAGAGAAAAGATGAGACAAGGAGAGAGCTGGGCCGTGAGAACGTAGCAGAGTAAAGGAGAAGTTTGGCCCCTAAAAATAAGCTTTTGAATTGGCAGATGATGGTGGTAGGGGGTTTCTGGCTCTGACCCGGATGGTCCTCTTGGATGGTTGATGATGATGGTAATTAAATGTGTTCTTTATGTCGAGTCAGCATATCCTCACTTTGTTACGGCCGGTCTCTGCTGACCAAACCCTGCCAAGATTCCTGAGCTAATCTGCCAAATAATTTTCAGAAAGTATATTTCTGCTTTTGTCCATCCTCACAGGGCCAAGTCCAAAGATAGCAATTGTGATTTACACAAGGAAGTTTTGTTTTTGTTTGAGTTCCTCAAGAAACAGCAGCTTCGCTTTATATTCTTTTGTTTTAGTATCAGAAAGGAATTTTACTCCCACCAGTGTGTGATACCTGATATGTGTGTGCATGGGTCCTTGTACAAGCCTTGTTTCCGAAGTGATACACCTGCCGCTGTAAGACAAATATAGCTCTTCGAGCAACAGTTTTGTTTAATCTGGTGTTTATACAGAAAACACCCCCGGAATTTATATGAAGGTACTTTATGTCCTTGTGAGCTCTACAGGAAAACATTTTAGGCTTTCAGTAGAAGAAATAAGGTAGATACTCAGTTTAAATCCAGTTATATAAAGAGAGAGGTAAGAGAGAAATAATTCTTAAAATGATATACTACAATTAAAATGTTAAGAGGCGTCCTGGTGGCCAAGTAGTTAAGCTATACCACATGACTGCCACATCCCTGGTTTAATTCTGACCAGGGGCATTTGTTGCACTGTAAAACTATGCAATAAAGCAAAAAAAAACTAAAGCTAATGTAGCTTGATGACATGAAAAGTGTCTTTACTAATTATTATTTTTCTCCTAATTTCTTTGTCTAATCCTACAATTATAATGGAGCCTATAGTATGAAGTCACCTTTCATAATTATGTAGGCTTCAGGAAGTGTGCATTTTACAATTTAAACATGTAAGCAGAGCTCTATGCGTGGCTTGCAACAATTCAGAACATTTTATACACCTCTTCTTCTAATTGAGATCATGTGACAGCGCCAGTTCACTGAATTTGTTGCCCAACATGAAAACAACCAGTACTCTTCATAGGAAGGTAGGCGTAAAAATTACAAACATATTTGGTACAGTGTAGAAATGCTTCCGTGATTTCAAACGTCACAGTGTTTTTCCACCCTCCAACATTTTTCAGAGACTGTGTGACCTCATCTCTGATTGGCAGTACTTACACCACATCCCATTACCTTTGACAGGCGGGGTTTTTTCCCAAGTGATTCATCCATTCACTTGTTCTTTAATACCATTAACTGATACTTGAGTGGAGAGTTAGTGCAATGTGATGAAATGTGACCTGGTTTCTGTCATAAACTCAAATGAGGGCATTGCAGGTGCTATGCTATGCTATGCTAAGCTAACCGTCTACTGGCTCCAGATCCATAATTTAAAGGACAGATGTGAGAGTGGTGTCAATCTTCTCATCTAACTCTCGGCAAGAAAGTGAATATAAGCGTATTTCCCAAAATTTCAAACTATTTCTTTAAACCTGTTTTTGCACACAGAATAAAATGACCTGAATGTGGGCAGTGTACAGGTTGTTTACCAATTCTGCCTGCACAACACTGTCACTTTTTCTACACATCAAAGTGTCATGCATTTTTTTCTGCATTTTTTCACCTTTCAAGGTTGTCTTTTCTATGAGGCATGACAGAGTTTTACACCCTTTCTCACTGAGTATCTGCAGAAATCGAAAGGATTCAGCTAAAATCTGGGAATAATGGCTAAAATATGGCTAAACCTTGGCTAAAACCTTCTTGAGGGAGAGCCTGGCAGTAGCTGACAAGAAGGGTAAAATTTGGTCTCTCTGAAGTCGACAATGTACCATCTTCTCCAAGCCAAAGATTCAAGGAGGGCACATTCATTTTAGAGTCAAAAGGGATAATAATAATAATAATAATAATAGCTTTATTTATATAGCACCTTTCAAAACATAGTTACAAAGTGCTTCACAAATAATACAAAATAATACACCATAACAGAGGAAACTCAAAAAGAGAAAAAAATAAGAGAGACAAAATAACAGAAAACATAAACAAAACAACAGTTAATGCAAAAAAGCAAGTTCATAAAAATGGACAGAGCTTCATCTCTTTTCCCTCTTGTTAGTTTGTCTGTTCATCCTCAGTAGCAACACTGCTCTATATGGCTATAATGAAACGGAGGCCTTACACTGGTTCGGTCCCTTTAGCCTAGTTTTACCCAAGGGAGGATCACAGCGTGCCAGTGACAAGGCACTGGAGTCTCGATCTGTCTCCCCAAGACCCCCTGACTCCCCACAGACAGTCATGAAGTGTCAGGAGAGGTCAAGGCCACATCTATAGTCCGGTGGCTAAGGATTCATCAAGTGCAATTTTTGTGAGTTGTAAACTGATGGATAAAAAGTATATCACCCTGATGGAGGTTTGTTTGTTCGCTAAAACTGTTTCCATCAGATTACAATGCACTTAATTTGGGATACAGTAAGAATATAAATCCATTCTTGTGAACCAAAGTTATCAGTGGTAATAGATGTATTGTTTGACTGACAGCCCTGGTGTTCTGCAAAGTAGCGCAATATCTCCCTCTGCAGGCTGGAAACAACTGCTGAACCTCACAGCAGGGACGTTTCCCTCTGCCAGAGCCAAACCAAACTGTGTTACGCTGCAGTGACCTGATCACACATCCTCTCCACAGTTGCTGATTCTGAGGGAAAACATATCAACTGATATTAACACAGTAGATCAGCCCTGTGGTGTGATGATGGTTCAGGAATGAGTTGATAATTTGAGGGCAGAAGTTCAGGTCGGGGACGGATCACAATCAGCCTGCAGGAGTGAATATCTACACATCTATCTGATTATTACAGATTGTCCACAAACACACATCGACTTGGAGGAGTTGCAGCACCTCAGCGGCTGTCGTATTGTTTCAGCTGGGTGAGCTAAGGAGGGAAAGGAACAATAGAGGCCAATAACAATAATGTAGCTGTCAGGACTGTGAGGGAGGCAAGGTCAGCGAGGTGACACAGTAAACAGGACAACCCAATTCCTTCCCATGGCCTCCTGGCTTAGCTGAACCAAGAATAAGTCAAGTTAAGTTTGAGTTTCACAAAATCAAACAGAAATAATGAGTCACTAATATTCTTAGGATTGGATCTGCACAGTGTAAAATCAAAATGAAGTACTTTTAAAATACCAGATTATTTAATACTGTTTTTTTTCCAAGCTTTTTGATTTATAGGTACATTTTTAAAAAAGTATTAAGACAAAACAATCACAAAACCAAACATACCAAGACAAAAGATTAGAGTAAAAAAGAGAAAGGGTTGGTGGGGTCATGCATTTAAAACACTGTACACGTATAGTTCCTTGAACACAACGTAATATCAAGGGGACTTAAATTAACCACATTCACTTTGTGTCAACATATTGCAGGAGAGCTGCCCAAAACTTTTCCCATGTGGTCTGAGATTTTGAGTCATTAAGACTGTTTTTTGTTTGTTTTCTGCATGTGAATAAATTTGTGTTACAACATTATGGAAACCCGACGGAGTCATTGCTGTTCAATCTTTAAGAATCAGCATTTTGGTTAATACCGTGCCCATCAGTCAGTGTTGTTAAAGTTCCACCTGTATATTAGAGAACAGATGAATATTCTTTAAACATAATGAGTCTTACATTAGACAACATTGAGGCACAGGAGGAGGCACAAGTTTGTGACTTTTATGGTCAAAGTTGTCAAATTTCTCTCTCTCTCATTACAAAACCGTGCGTGCATGTCATCTGTCATCGATTTTGTGCTACACCTTTAGGCTGATCCCCTGCTAATACCAGAAAAAACAATGTAAGTTGTAACATCTGAATTTTAATTAGCTTGTTCAGAAACCAAGCATGATCCCACAGCACACTCTCTGGACTTAGCACATCAGGTTTAATTTTATGTAACCGCTATGGTATTCATAATGAGCTGCTGAAATCAGTGCAGCAGTTATGCATCATGCCTTTCACACACACCTGCCTCAGGGGGACAATCAACTGATCAGAAGTAATATCTCCCACTGGACTGTCAGTGTTTATGTGTTTGATTCCAGAGATACAATTTTTCTCTATTGTTGTTGGTTTATTGTTCTGTGAACATAAGACCATCAGTACTCTGACTGTGTGTGGTCCTGACCCTGGATATCATTTACACTGCCTGGAAAAAGTGACTCAGTTTTTCAATCATTACAGCACATATTGTATTCTGAACGTGTAAACATAATCTAATTTCTTTTAAGCTTTAAGCCATATTTTAGCAATTAATCTGAAGAGATTTAATCAGACAAAAGCATTTCAGATTTATCATTTAAAACATAATGAAACATTGTGCATGCTGTCACACTGTCGTGGCTTACTGGGACACTCAAATAGAACGTAGCCATTGTTAATGTTATAACTAACCCCTGTGCTTTTCCTACTAGAATCAAACTGTCTTCTGTGATAAAAAAGGCCTTTCTCACACTATGTTGTAAGCGTGGGCTTTACATTGAAGTTATTTCTTTATATCAGAATCAGAATCAGCTTTTTTGGCCAAGTATGTGTACACAAGGAATTCTCAATGTACTTACACACAGAACAATTTACGGGAAGATAGAAATAGACTTGCAGCATAGAGTAGGTGAAAGAATAGGTGTGTATATAAATATACATGAAAAGCAACAATGGCCAACAACATACAATGTCTACAAGTCAAGTGTTTCTGTAAATTGTAATCAAATGCAAATAGCCCAAAGGAATAAATATTGAATGGGTAATGTAATAGATTATGTAGGGATTATATGGTTTAAGGGATACCTAAATATGTAACAATAATCAATAACCTCAAACAGGCACCAACATGATATAGTGTTAACATATTAATTGGTACAAAAAGATTACTTTATATACATGAAGAGGGTGGTTATGTACAGTATATGCATGTGTACAAGTCTATATACAGTATATACAGCGCACAGTATTTATATTTGACAATGATGGATGATATGTACACGTTAAAGCACAGTCTATATTTTAAAATGTAAAAATAGAATTTATAATTTTTTGGGAGTAAAGGAAATCGTGCTTCCGCATCTAGTACTATGGTAGTAGCATACAGTCTATGGGTAGTAGTTAAGGAAATGTATTAATACGATACAAACAGTGGGGGGCGATAATGCGAGACTAACTGGATGCAAATTGCAATCCGCCGAAGAAGACGGAAACCCGGAAGAAGGTTTTGTTTTGGGTTTTCGTCGTGGCGGGAAAGCTCACCTAGGAAGTAAACAAGCTGAATGGTAGGTTTTAAGTTCAATGTCTTATCAAAGCAGTTTTTTATGTAACCATATCATCGGCTAATTAGGCAGCAACTCTCTCCAAAAATCTGCCGTTGAACGGGCTACGTTAAAGCTAAACGTGCTAACCACACTTAGCTTCTGTAACCAACAGAAACCTTTTCCGAGCTGTTCATGTGAGAGCTGCCCAGGAAAACGTGGCTGAAGACTGTGTAACTACTTTTAACGTCCAATAATGCCTCGATCGTGTTGCCATTGTTTCCAAATTCCCAATCCGTTAACTGCGACACTAGTTGGCCATAATTCAGTAAACTACAAATCTACAGTAACAGTGGGCTTAGACCAACTGCTGTGAATTTGAGTGCTCTTGGCCAGAAAACATTTAACTGTATGCTGTCTCTAAGCCTTCAGGTCAGGGCAGGTACGAACATACACTCACTGGTATAAAAGCTGTGGACAAAATATTAGAAACACCTCTCAGAATGATGCAATAGAGCATCACTAACTACATCCTCCAAAATGACAAGGTTAAAACAGTTGAAAAAAACACCGACATGCCAATATACATTATAACCTTCATGAATGTTGGCTTTATTGCAGTGCTGTTGTATTAGACTTAATTACTTTTAGCTGTATCTAGCTAATAAACTGGGATGATGCACTGAGTCACTATGAAGCAGTTGTGTTGAAAATTGTTCACTGTATTTTTGTTAGTCTATAAATTGCTTTGTCTGTACAACAAATTGCTTGTTTTGTCTGACCAACAGTCCAAAAATCGAAAGATATTCAATATATTAAATGTAAGACAAGGAAAGACAAGTAAATCCTCACATGTGAGAAGCTGGAGTTCTAACATATAATTTTACTTGAAAAATGACTTAATCTTTCATCAAATTAGATGTCGATTAATTTGCTATTGATCAAAACAGCAGCTCTTGTCTAAACTAGAGGTACAGCATGAGGTTGTTTTGTTGAAACGTTATATGCAAGGTTTTTTTTTTTCCTGTAATTTTTGGGTGATTTACCGGTTCTGATGATGCTTAAATGGTTGTGCTCATAACGTTGGTATCAGAGCACCACCTTTTAATATTTGACATGTATTAAGTACTGTCTTCTCTGTAATTCCCCCTCTTCTTCCACCAGGTGAGACATTTTGACCATGCCGTCCAAACAGCAGGATGTGGCCAAATCTAACATCTCCCCCGTTCTATTTCTGACCGTGGACGGCGAACCCATGTCTTTCTTCTTGCGACCGGGTCCTGTTAAACGCAAGCTTCAGCCGCTCATCACAGCTGGAGGAGGGATGTTGTGCAATGTCCAGCAGCCAGGGGCAATCCTGCTGATTGACCCAGAGGAGAGAGGCTCTATTCCTGAAACGACTGCTCACTGGTAGGTGCTGGACTGGGATGCTATTAGATCTATTCATTTGATAAAAAGAAAAATACATGGCAGTACCATGCAAGGCTATTGTTTGGTGTTGATGGGTTTGTATTCAGCCAATTTATCATGTCATATTTCGACATTTGGTCCACAATGCAGCAGGTAATGCCACTTCTACATTGGAGCACTTGGTAGATGTGAACATGAAGTGGTCAGTTTCTAAGACATTCCAAGTTTTTAATTTTAATATTTTGTTAAAATGCTTAAGTATCTTTCACATATACAGCTTAATTATTACATATAATGACAGTAAATACATCTCAGCCGTACACCTGGTGAGCTTAAGTCTGTCTCGTCACACACTGGCTATAAGGTGTATCAATGTACACACATGGGATATTTTGTAATTTACCATTACCACATTATTACAAACAGCTGTTCAAGTCGCCAAGTTTGCTACACTTTAATACTTTATATTAAAATGGCTTACTATATTAAGTTTTATGCCTGCTTTCTAATGACCGAACACTTCTATATTTTAGCACAGTGAACTGAAGCATTGCCATGTACTGTATATGTATGTGATCAGCTAGATCATTTAATTTAGCAAAAATTGGTAAAATTCAAAGCATGGAAATGAACCTGCTGTCTTTTTTTTCTCCTCAGGTACGTGTCCACCCAGTACATTGACGACTGTATTGAGACGGATGAACAGCTGAATTTAGAGGACTACAGGTTAAATCCTGAAGTGGTTGCGAGACACTCTGCTAGACTCAACAATAACAAAGAGAGCTCTCCTGGACTCTCAGGAGGTATGATGTAAAGACCTAACTTTATTTTTTGTAAGGAGCATAATCAAAGTTTCAGTCGTTGATTCTGTATTAACATTTTGTGCAAAGATTTGGTCAACACCCAAAATAAAAAATAAAACAATAGCTGTTGAAATCCTGTTAAATAAAACAGTGCACTGTTTTTTTATTAGTTGTACTATTTATTATCAGATTGGGATTTCATGTTACTCTGTTTATTTGTTTTAAATCTACTGATGTATATACTCTGTCATTATAATTAGGTAGGGTTGCCTACACACCTGAAGATGACGCTGCCATTTTGAGTTATGTCAGCAAGCACAAGACAGAGATTGGGGGAAACCGGCTTTGGCAAGAGATGGAGAAGCAGCGTGTGACCGGTCACAGCTGGCAGTCGATGAAATACCGTTATAGAGTACGTCTGGCAAAGAAACAGTCAGAGGTTGTGGAGGTGGCAACAACAGAGGAAGACATCAAGGAAGCAGAGGGAGAGGCCGAGGTAATTTACCTGGAAGGTGTTTCTTTCAAAATTTACAAAGGAGGAACAGCTTTCAAGTACAGTACAGCTGTAATCTAATCTAATCCAAGTCAGTACAGCAGTCCTGCAATAAATCCAACATTTGTGAAGCTCACGTTTTGTTGACACAATGTCAAGAGAGGTGTTTATTCAACTCTTTTGACATTAGTTGCTTGTTTTGGTGGTATATTGTACTACAATGTATTGAAAGGTGATATTATGTCTTCCTCATGTATGTAAATGTGTGTGAAGAAAATATGAGACCCCCTTCCATATAGTGCAGTTCTCACAGGTAGCCAGCAATCAACATGACCAAGTCATACCAGGGAAACAATGGCGTTATTAGCAGTAACTTCATGTTATAAAGCATTCATTGGACGTGCCACCTTCTGCAGGTCATCAAGGTTGTCTCTGTGTTTCAGATGAGGGTTGTCAAGGTATCAAAATTTCCCTATATGGTTAAAAAAAAAATCTATATAATGTCAATATTGCACTGACCATCATTAAAATAATTATAATAATCATTCAAAGTTAATATGTAACATAATTAGCTTTTAACTGGGAAATTCAAAAGCATGTCCTCTTTGGTGCAACTGTGTAGAGAACAAAACTGCCTAAAACTAAAACTGTAAAATAACATAAAACCGTGTTTTGTCCAACACCTTGAAATAGCTGCTGAAAATGTTCGACAGCTTCAAAGTAACCAAAAACCCTGGTTGATGCCACAGAGGCTGCAAGGTGGAGTGTAATGTTTGATACTACCACTGGGTGGCGCCAAATTAAAAACACATCAATTGTACACACTGTTGCTTTAATTTTTTTAGTAACATGATAATCGTGAAAACATATACAGTATTGCAACAGACTTTATTCATATACTTTCTATCAAAGTACAAATTCAGCTTTGGAAGACCTCCAGACTCATAGTCGCATCTTTTAGAGACATGAAGCCTGAAGCATCTGATCCGTCTCCGTCTCTTAGGTAGAAGGAAATGAAGAGACAGATGTTCAAAAACCCTCCAGTGCAGAAGATGCTGCTTCTCCTCAGACACATTCAGCGGAATCAGACCTAACACAGGTACTAACCAGAACTCACTGCTTGCAACAAACACCACAGTTAAAGTATATACTGTATATACTTATTATAACAGATTCTTTATTATTAGTTTGTATGTGATTTAATAATTAATTCAAATGAACAGAACTGATTTGGTGTCTCCACAGATAGATGGCCGGTCCATACCAGCTGAAAGCACACAACCAGAAATTGCAGAGGGTCAAACATCCGCCTCTCCCCGAGGAGAAGTGCAACATGTGAGCCCACAGACAGATAAACAACCAGCTGAAAGCGCACAAGTTGAGACTGTAGAAGCTGAAACACCTAACTCACCCCAACCTGAGGGACCGTGTTTGGACCCACAGGCAGATGCTCACCCCATTCCAGCTGAGAGCACCGAACCAGAAACAGATGAACCACAAACAATCGTCTCTCCACGAAAAGAAAGCGTGCCAGAGGACTCTCCAGGAGCTCAGCCCAAGTCCGTGCCTGACACCTCCTCTCAGAAGAAGCCCAAAGAGAAGCAGAAGGCCTCCCCCAAGCTGGAACAGCCGCAGCGTCGATTTACACGCCGGCAGCTTCAGCTTGAGGAGTCGTCATCGCCTGAACCTTACGGCAAAAAACTCAGATCGTCATCAAGTTCTGTTGAGCAACCGTCATCATCTCCCCAGCCCTCGAAGAAAACAAAATCGGCCCTTACTCTTCAAAAAGACACAGCAGTAGACCAGCCACCTTCTAAGAGAGCCAGAGGAACGAGTTTGGCAGCAGTGGCAGAGAGTGAACAGGAGGAGAGGGGACAAGCTACCGCCTCTGAAACAGCACAAGCAGGTGTGCTAGACCTCTACCAGTGTGGGACACAAAACACATAGACAGCATCTTAATATATTTTCAAGCTTGTATACTGCAGAGATTTGAGTAAAATGTTTTGTTTTTTCAGATACAGAATCTAATTCAACGCCACAGAAAGGAGGGAAGAAAAAAGAAAAGAGGAAGTTGGGGATTCTAGAGTTGGCTACCAAGGAGTTTGAAGATGAAAGTGAGGTAAGACACAGCCCAGATTTTGGAATAGCACACACACAGTAACTAATCATACACCTGAGAAAATATAAATATGTTCAGTGTGTTTTGAATATGACCACAGTTCAGTGAGCAGGTCAGAAATATACTGTGGGAGCCAAACCATTAAACACTTTAAAGACTATAAAGATCAGTGTCTTGTTAAAATATAAATAATTGTGTAAGAGAATGGAAATGTGGATTGCTTTTTTCAGATAGGTGCTTGTGTCTATATATACTGTATCTCACATGATGTACAGTATTATAAGTACTTAATAATATTTGAGGTGTAGAGAAAACAGGTACAGTATTTACATGTTTTCCTGACCCCCCTGAGTGATTTAGTCATATTTACTCCTCCATTCGTCCCCTAAAGGCAACATCCATCATTCTACATGAATATAGTATTAGTTAATAAAATCTTGTGACTTCCTATGAGCTCTGTTCATCAGCAGTGAAATGGTCTAAATTTGGTTTGCTGTGTTGTGACAAATTGTTAGTTGTGTTTTCTCACTAACTGTTCCCAATCATCAGTGTTGTTTGTTAAACTGCTCATTAATAGATTATTAAAGATTCAGCAACCAACTTCAGAATACTCTTGAATGTGATTGAGGATCTGAATAAAATCAGGAATGCAAATTGCAAAGTTTAATCAAGGTAAAAACTGAGTTTCATGTTGGTATGGGATTCAACTTATCATTGCTTTTATCATTAATTGTATTCAGTTGTTATTCGTACTGCGATTATTTTCATTATCGATTAATCTCGAGGTACTTTTATCAGTTAATCGTTTGGTCTGTACAACAGTAAATCCTCACAGTTTGAAAGCTGGAACTAGGGATTGTTGTTATTTGTGCTTGAACAATTACTTAAACAATTAATTGATTATCAAAGGATGTCTGATTATTTGTCGATCGACTGACCAATTAATCAAGAAATGACTTCAGCTCTAGTTGCTATTATCTTTTGCTTCATCACTTAAAATAATCTGCTCAAATGAACACAAAGGCAGTGTCTAAGAACCACATTATTTTCACATGGAAAAATCCTGAGTTGTTGTTTAAATATTTAAACTGTTATGTTCCCGTCTCTCAGTCTGTTGAGGATGAAGCTCCAGATCTCCAAAACCCAACTGAAACAGCGACCATGCAACCCACATCGACAGAACCCCCCCTCCCCACTTCAGACACGACTGCAGATGCTGCTTCCACGCCGTCCAACCCTGAACATGGACCGAGACTCCAGGAGGACGTGCAAGAGACCCAGGCCTCCGGTAGCAACTGCCGACCAGAGACAGGTTGCCCTGATCCTGCGGCCCCTGAGCCTGCAGCCCCTGATCCTGCGGCCCCTGAGCCTGCAGCCCCTGAGCCTGCTCCCCCTGAGCCTGCAGCCCCTGACGCCTTCATTGCAACCTCCAAGGCCCACCTGTTCATATTCGCCAGTGAATCTCAGGAAGAAGACTCTCAGTCCATTGTTGGTGAGAATACAGTAGCTCCAGCCAACCCACAGCCAACAGTGAAGAAAGATGCCGCTTTTTCACTGACTCAGGTCCAGTTGGAAGAAGACAAGCAGCGAATCAGAGAGCTAATGAACCAGACAAACCAGGTGAGCACTGTGGTGCAGTAGATGCACCTTTTTTATATTGTTTTTGATTTTGGTAGACAGCATCTTAAAGAGCAGAAGCACACTAATCTTCGTACGCAGTTGTACTATATGCTCTTTATTCTTGGTTATATTCTGTTTGGCAATAGAAATAAGCTGGAAAACGGATGTTCAGACTGAAAATAAGTAACAATACAAATGGCTTTATTGCCGTTTAGTAATTAATTGTTTCTACTGTTCTCTGTCTGTTTCAAATAACTTCTAACTTCTAAACTACTTGTGTCCTAGGACTTGGTTAGTGTGACCAAAGCCTTGTTGAAGACCAGCGGAGACTTCTCTGCTGCTCTGGATCTGCTTTTGAATCCCTCCTGCATTTCAGGACCATTTTGGGATCGCCGTGACGACAGCCTTTTGCTCTCAGCTGATCTTGTGGTCCGACAGCAGCTGCAAGAGAAATACGGTGAGGAGGACGTGGCCAAAAGAATCGTTTATCTCGAGCTAGAGGGATGAAAATGACAGACAGATTAGTACAGATGGAAAGGAGGAGAACAGGAGATGTGGACATAAGGAGTATACTCGTCTATTATATCACCTAATGAGTGTGAAATTAGCGAGCTAGTTAGCTGATATTCATTTTGCTGAGTTTGAATTTCCACGTTTGCTGTCAGTTTCTCTGTTGCCGACCACGATTCTCTCAACATGAAGATGATGAACCTCTCCTTCACTGCTGCTCCTCCTGACTAACTCTGAAGAGATAAAGTCACATTTGAGGATTAAAAATTTCCCAAACTTTAACTTTTAAAGGTTTTTAGGTAAATTAAGTCAAGGCTATTATTTGTGCCATGTTCTATACCTTTGATTGGGGACAGAATATTTTAATGTGTTTTAGCATAAAAATACTTTATCATATTATGTGTGTATTATATTATATTTGTTTTCATTAAATTGTGTAAGAAATGGTTGAATTCCATTTAAAAACGCTTGCTTTACATTATGAAATAAATTTTCTTTTTTTATATGTATTGTGTTAACAAATTGCATTCGAAAGTTTAAAAGAAAAATGACACTTCAGTGATAGGAGGAGCTCTAGTTGTTGCAGATTAATGAAAACTCTTTTTTTTAAAGGTAAAAATGAGCTAAATTGGTTTCCTTTTAACAAAACAAAAAAAAATGCTAAAAGTATTAGAAATATTACAGCAACCAAGTTCTTGGTTTTCATACACTGTCATATGCTGTATAGTCAACTTTAAATAATGTGTAGAAAATAAGGTCTGTTTATTCAGCGCACATTCTGGACAAACTCCTTATTAATTTGAATGAATACCAACAATTACCAGTTTGGGTAAAGTCATTGATCTTTACTAAACTACATACTGAACAGGTTAGATTTTGCCCAAATTACCACAAGAGTGAATATTTGATTACGGAAATCACACTTTCCAACTGTTATTTAACAATTATAATTGTTTATACTTGGCTGTTACACAACCACAGTACAAGACTGTCTTCTGATGACTGAGAAACTACATTGTTTACAGTAACACATACACTAAATAACTACTATATAAAAATCATTTTGACCACAGCATAGACTGTACATAATAATACACTTTATTTATATAGCACTTTTCAAAATGGTGAACAAATGTCTTACGAAAAATAGTCAAAGTGGGGGAGTTAAAAGCTCGGCAATGTAACTAGTTATCAAAAAAATCTTTTTAATCAGAAAAAGCAATCAGAAGCCAGTCTGGTTAAATACTGTGGTCTTTCTTTGTTCCACTTACAGTCGTATCAGCAGAATGTTGAACAAGCTGCAGGCAGGAGGGAGCTCTTCCACTAATGAACAGGGCATTAAAATATATCAACACAAACACAAAAAACTCTGAACACAAAACCTACTCTTTCAATTAAAAATAAGCAAGCTAGCCTTGATTTTTATCCAATCCACCATTTTATTTCATTTTACCCCCAATGTCAGTTGAGTACATTCATAATTTTGAAACAATCCGCCCCAGACCCACATGAATATACTGTATCAATCGTTTAAACAAAATAATAATTCCACGAACCTAAGAGAGAAAAGCAATTAAATTAAAGCAGACGAATCAACCACTTAAAATGAAATTCCAACCTGTGACACAAATGAAACACAAAGAGTATCCAATACGGTTCAGTAGATTTTACCCAAATATGGCCACAAGTATTGCTGCACGTTTTCTCTCCCCGTCATGTTTGTGAAATTAAACATAAGCAATAATGACATTTAACAGGTATGCCGATGAACATGTAAAACTGTAGGTTGACACGACAGTTAACATAACCATATAATCCCAGCGCTACACTGATAAAAACCAATCGTATAAAACCATTTTTAGTATGAAACATTCACATCCATCAGGACCTCATTTACATACACCAAGGTCACATACTGTAAATTGGTCCGATAAGAACCCGTTTAGTAAAGCAAAACATACCAAGGTCTCCAATAAGTTACAGCACACCATATATCCCTGGATTTAAACAGCTACATTTGTTTTTGCTCAGCTTTTACTTTTAAGGTCTTTAGAGGATGCCTCCAATCAAGCTACATTCATTAAGGAGGGTTGCTACAGTTTTTAGCGACTGGATGTCGTTGGAATTTGACCTGCTTTAAGAGAAGAGAACGGAGAGAACACACTGAACGTAATGTCTCATAGTTTGCAAGAATTGCTGATTTTGAAAAATCAGGAAAATGACTGCAAACTAACACATCTGTGGTAGGCATGAGCAAACACTGACACTTTCCAGAGTTGGTAGGATTCATAGCTTGATTTACATCTTTGTCATGTTACTGTACACTTTTGCTTTGGTTGGCTGGTTAGTGTGATGGTCAAAGTGGTGTGGGCTACAGTCGCAACAAGGAAGAGTGAAATACAGTGAACTTTGTTGTTTCTGGATGTTACAGCCTTACAATAAATAAATAAACCGCTTGGTGTCGTCGATACAAAGTACAGTACCAGTAAAACAATGGCTCTTTGTTACTTATCAGGCTGGTTTTACATCAACTCAAACATAAAAGGACGTGAAGTATGACTGTGCCTCACTCTTGTCTTATATAATCAGTAGTTTTTATTATGGGTGATCTGATATAGTCAATGAGTGACCAAAACATCTGGAACAAGTTTACTAGTCCTGCGAAATTAATAAAAGCAGAATATGACGACAGTAACACAGTTTTTGGTTAACATAGAATGATTACAAAACAGTGAAAAATACATTTTCTGCCACAAATACAATTCATTAATGATTTATTAATTGCACAATTTATTTTTGATTAAAAATGTAGCACACTGTCTGCATTGCAGCTATTTAGTTCAATAAAATAATGTTATAAAAAAAAAAAGACCCATAGCTCCTTTTCTCAACGCAAACATGCTGAAATAACAAAAGGCCTGTATTTTAACATTCTGCTTTTGTAAAACTTCAAGATAGAAGTAGCACTTAATCTTTGATCCAGCAAACCGTACGTACATTATAATACAAAGAGGTGATAAAAAGATCACTTCTGTCCCCATGCGTCGATCAGTTTCCGCGCTCATACGCAAAACTGTGAGACATCTCAATCAGTTGCAAAAAGACTAATATGAACAAAAAGGCCTCTGGGGTATACGATCACATGCCTACAGCCCTCTATGTACAGTCTGACAGCCCCCATTCAGGAGAGACAAAGCAGGATGTGCAACCCGTCTGGAACAGAGTCCCCTGCAGGACAACAGGAAATAGTCTCATAACAAAACCACACATTAACAAAGAAATAAGTTCTCCAAAATAAAAATAAATGATGTAAGATGGTCATCTATGAAGGTTATGTGAAAGGGAAGCTTTTCAAAATGTGTCCTTTGGTTTTGCTTAAGACGTTGGAGGGCATGGTTTGGCTTTGATAACTTTAATTTGATTTCTTTTATAAAAACTACTGGATTTTAAAATGATATGTCTTGATGTGCACAAAATAAACTGCACAAGACGAGAACAACGTTTCCTCGATAAAGCACATCTGGATCAGAACAACGCACTGCCTGTTTCAGTAGCAAGTAGCATCTGGCAAATGCTGACGATTATAGTCGTGAATGAAGATATTAGTCCCTTGTTGAGGGGGCACTGTTCCAGTTTTTACTGTTGATGTCCATGAAAAAAAAAAAACAAATGTCCCATACTAAGATTATTTCACACTCAAACACACACAAACAAAACAAACGTTCTCAAAATGATACATAGAAAACACCTGCTTTGCTTGAAAGGCTAATCGTATTGGTTTTAAGAGAAACGAGGAAGGGTGAAAGCCAGTCCAAAAATAAGGCCAGCTAAATTGCATAGAACTTCAGTAGTGCACTGATGCATCAAAAGGCTGTGCTCCTTTCCTCTGTCAACTTTGGCAACCCTGCAGAGTTCCCTCAGAAACCACCAGAACTCCAACACCATCTGTCTCCACTCCTTGTTTTGTCTCCTTGGCAGAAGACACTTAAACCCCCAACAGTTTAATTTGGATAGCAAACACCCCACCTGGACCCTTAGAAATCATGTCAAAAAACCAAATAGTGTTCCAATTGAGGGGCACAGACATTTTTCAATCTAAATTAAATATTAAAAAGTATATGTAAAGATGGATGTACTTTTCTGTGAATGTTATGTGGAGGAGCACAATATGTACTATTTTCAATTCCTTTTAGAAAAAAAGGACATTAATAGGGTAAGAATCTGTACAAAATACTTCTCAGCCAGTTTAAAACATTTGAGAATTTTTTTTTCTCTCCCCTAAAATGATGTGAAGCTCTGGACAAGGATCCAGCGAGGCAGCAATGAGGAAGAGAGCACAGCTCGGACTCCATTTGCACCCTTTCTCTTTGTGAAGCGAAGACGCCCCCCCCCACCACCACCGCCACAACTGTCTAAACAACAGAAATAGTATAAAAGCACCAGTTCTGGGCCTGCATCAGTGAGCACGACCATCAGAACTTTAATAGGTCAACCAGGCCCAGATTTAGGTTGCTCCACCTCTCTAGAAGGGTGGAGCTCTATACACATTTGACCCCTGTGACAACGGGGGGCGTTCAGGGGGTAGATGGGACAAAGCCCGGCTATGCAGCCATCAACTAACGGGGACTTCGGCCTCTGCGTCCTTGTCCGAAATCTCGTCCTGGATCTCGTCTGTGTTCCCTGAGTCGCTGCTGGCCACAGAGCTGATAGAGGGAGAGTTCCTGCCACCTTTAATCATCCGTCGACAGGTCTCCATCTGCACGTCCAGGCCTCTCTTCATGCTGCACATCTCCATGTACTCGTGCAGATGTCGGTTCATGTCGCTCTTTGCTGTGGCCAATTCCATCTAAAAGAAGGGGAAGCGGATTAAACAGAGTGAGGATGTAAGAGACTGTACGAACTGGGGTGGGGACGGGGGGGACTGACCTCATGGTTCACTTTTTAACAAAGCTAAACCCTCCGTAGCTTTATTAACATTTTAAATGGACTCTCCTCTGAAACCCCCCCGCTCATATATCAAAATAATACTGTATAACAGTGTTTAACAGTGTGAACTGTGCATAAAAAAGTGCATAAAGAACTTAAAATGGTGTAGCATTTTAAACTTATATCCACCAAATAGCACATTACAAAATGATCGCATTCTAGCCACCCTGTTTTTGAACCAATAGCTACTAACAGACCAGTTATTACCACTGTCAGGGTCTAAATGAAACAGGTACAGACGGCAGCTATGTGCAGCTCAAGGGAAAGCTAAAATAAAATATAAATCTGGTGTGAGGAAACATTTTAAAGACTCTCCCCTGCTCTTCAAAACATTTCAGACTTCCTTCCCTAATAATTTTCATACAGTCCCTAAGAAAAATAAATCAAAAGATGTAAAAGAGTATTTCTTGGACTCAGTAGCTTTGTCCCAAATCCATACTACATACGAATTCTATACAGTATGTACTACACACTAAACATACTAATATACTATTTTAGTAGTTAGTATACAAAATATTTTATAGTGAACATACTTTACCATTTTATACTAACAGGAAATGATACAATACGTGCAACGGCTTTGAATGTTACTGCATCAAACTTCACAAATAGATCAAAATGTTTTTCCTAATGTTTTCCAAGATTTCCACAATTTATCTCAATTATGTCCAGCTGTGAGTAGTTCCTCCATTACCTTTGCACACTGCATTGTGGGAGAATAATGTCCATCAACAGCACACTCAGATTTGGGACATGGCTAATGTTTTCCGTTGTTTATGCTTTAAACGTGCTTTGTGCTTGCAAGTCTTATTTTCCACACACAAAAACACACACACACACCTCGATCTGGCCGATGGTCTCCTGGTACTCCTGCTCTCTGGTCTTAAATAGTGACTCTGTTTCATCAATGAGGCTGCCAAGACTTCCATCCTGGGAGTCCTTAGAGAGCACAGACAGAGGCCTCATTCATCATGCATGAGTAAAAGTCTGACACAGCACCCATAGCAATGATCTATGCACAGCCTTGCATGACTTTAAAAACCATATACTGTGGAAAGGACCATAAATGCAGACAGGACTCACTGGATCGGCGGCTTCACTGTTGCCATCAGCGGGGTAGGTGTTTGTGCAGGCGGCTGCAGCGATGGTGCACGGCACGTTGTAGTTTGTGAAGTCCTCCCACAGCAACAGAGTCTCCTCGTTTTCCTCCCACGTCAGACTGTCGCAGTCGTCGTCAATTTCAAACGTCTCGCGCCTGGCAACAAAGGAGTTATCTGAACAATGTCTGTGTAGGACAAGGACAGAGAACGGAAAGAACAAGAGAGAGGGGGAGGAAAGGAAAGACAAGTATAACAGCCACCAGACGCAGCAAAGGTCACATGCAAAGAGGAGGATGCGCTTATGCAGAAGACAAACAGACGGAAAGGAAAGAGTTTATGGAAAACAAGAGCAGTCAAATATACTTTATAGCCACAAACTGAAAACTTTGTTTTAAAACTATTTGTGGGGTTATTGGTTAGTGAATAGGCTTTTCCAACATGGCCACTGTTTGTTTGTTTAAACTACTGTGACTTTAACAAAGCAAATTAATGCCCACAGTATTTATATCTGCTGAGTTTTGCTGAATCAGCACACTGTATGTTAGTTGCAATGCTCCAAATAAACACTAGAGGGAGGTGAAGGAACACAGTGCAGTGCAACTCCATCACAACGACATTGCAGGAAACTACTGTACTGGTGAAACTGCAGAGCATGTTTAGGTTCATTCAAAGCAGAGAGGACTTGATTCTGGTGTGTATGTTTGTGTGTGTGTGTGTGTGTGTGTGTGTGTGTGAGGATTCACTTACAGCTGGTTGAGCATGCGTTTCATTTCGTCCGTGATGTTGAGCGACCCGGGGACCTCCTCCTCTGAAGGGCTGGGCTCTGCATCCATCTCTGAACTCTCTTCATCAGACACCGCTTTACGCTCTTTTCTCCTGCAGCTGGCCGTGGCACCCTGTGAAACACAAGGAAACATGATTTTAATTGTTTGGTTGCAAAAGGATTTTTGATTAAATATGTACCATTGAAGAAAACTACTGCTGTTTGATGATTTATTTTTGCACCCAATGGGGTAATTTTCTGAATGTTGTGCAAGGAGCATTTCTACTTTCTACACACATTGCCTGCTTCATAAATTCGTCTACAGATGAGACACTTTTTGTGTGGAACCTCCTTTATAAATACTGTAAATATAAGAAATCCCATTGAAACGTGGGGACATACTGTATAATAACATGTTACACAGGAGAAGCCACCAGCTTGATTCACAGTGGATTTATACTTGGGCTTTAGCCAGCACTGTCGGCGCAATGTGATAACCTTGTGTGCAGCGAGGAGTTACCACATCAGCATTTCACTTTTCTGTGTGTGTGTGTGAGTGTGTATGTGTGTGTGCATGCATATGTACTCTACTGTAGTCACTACTGTATTTTGCATGTGTATGTTTATATGTGTGTGTGTGTGTGTGTGTGTGTGTGGGTGTGTGTATTTGCGATATATGCCTTCCTGCACCCCCAGAAGGGTCACTCAGTACATGATCAGTCGGTGGAAAAGAAACTACACACAGTCAGCCACTGGCAGCTCAGATTTCATTTATAGAGTGCTGACTGTTTCCTTCACAAAAGAATTCATAATTTTGCTGCGATTACTGTCAGCTCCTCTGACAAACAGTGAAACAGCAGATGGATACCCACCTTCTCTGTGAGCGACCTGGCTGGACTGACGTTGAACATCTTTGACATGTCCTCTGAGTTGCGTTGCTGAGCCACATCGCACAGTTTGGCCGTGATGTCGATCCGCCTGCAGATGTCCATGTCCACCCGCCTGGCTTTCTCCTGGATCTTGGAGTCCAGGTCAGACATTTGCTGCATGGGTAAGGACAGTTGTTTTAGATGACATGTGCAATCCAAGCACCTTCTCACACCAGGTACACATTCAGTATGTGAATTTCACTGTGGCAGGCAAAGAACTGCCATCAACTGATAGTTTTACTCATATTACATCAGTTCACTTAGTTCAGTTGGTCACCAGGAATGAACAAAGTCAGTGTTGGTAAAATTATCTCCATTCCCGTTTGTCCCTTGATCTTTTAAGGGTGAATTTGACATCCACTGATTGATTGTCATATATATAGCATCTGGATGTTTACCTTTCATATCATATTTACTTTATGGTCTTCAATGATGCCATTTTACATTACCGCTTACGATGCAAATTTAAGTTTAATTCTGATCTCGTGACGTATTTTCTGTTATCTGTAATTCACTGTTACTGGCCAGGACATTTTTTTAATCTTAATGAGGCTTTCCCTGCTACTTTAAAAATAATAAAACATCAATCTATATAGAAGACTATTAGTTTGCATCATCACTTTGTCACTTCAATAATTGGTTCTTCCTGGTACAGTGAAAGTTTTCATAATAGGAGGATTTGTTTTTTGTGAGCAATGACAAGAGGGTCACCACATCTAGAGGACATACCACAAAAAAACTAATCTAACCACAACTAAAAAAAACCTTGACATTAAACAACCTACGCCTTTCTACGTCACTTACCTGTCTCTAGATTCACACATCGGGGATGAAGTCAAGCACAGAAAGTAATATGAAAAATATCAACAGTGAAGATAAGCAGGATAAACAACAAAGCTTTCCAAAAAAAACAAAAGCAACATCTGACTATATTTATCCCTGAGCAAGCACAAGCTGTGACTGAGCCCACTGCAGTATATTACAACTGTATATCACACTAGAGCAGACAGGGAACAATACAGGGCTGTACGGAACAGGAAGTGCTCTTGATCTACAGCTGCTATTTGAGCTTTTTTCAATGAATGCTTGTCTTGGAGGCTTTCTGGCATTATATATTTTTCCTGAACCCAAATGAGGAAGGAAGGAAGGAAGGAAGGGTGTGTGTTAAGTTTTATTATTTAGAGCTATATGAATGACATCCATTATCAGAATGATGCAGGAAAACAATTGTACATTCTTCAAACACTACTGTTGGAAAGATTAACATGATGGATGAAGTATGGGAGTTAACACAGCACTTCTTCTATCGTGCTTTGTCAGACTTGGGTGAAGTGATGATGACATCACCCTAGCGCTGAACAAATACTTACATCAGTCATCAGACTCTTGAAGACCACGAGTTCAGCCTTCAGTCTGTCCACCTTCTCGTTCAGCTCATCGTGGATCTCAGATGACTCCCGGGCGCTCTGAGTGAACGTCACAATGAGCGAATTAAAACAAGACACATAACACGTAAACAAAGATACTATTAGGGTAAGTGGAGTATGCTTAACCACAATTAACTCTGCTTACTAAAGTTTGTGAAATAAATGTGTAGAATACAGTTCAACAACCAATTCTATACTAGCGTGAATCTTTATAACAAACATTTATATCACACATTCAGGAAGATAAAAGACTTCTAATCAAATAAAGCTTTTATACTGTTATACATTTTTTTATATTGGTTACTGTTTAGCTTTTTATGATCCATACAGAGGTCATAGCTTGCTTTTCTTTTCATGTTTACATAACTGTTCATGCCTGTACAGTAAATATGAAGCCACAGCCAGTTAGCTTGGCTTAGTATAAAGACTCGAAACAGGAGGAAACAGCTAGCCTGGCTCTGGCCGAAGGTAACAAAATCCACCTACCAGCACCTATAAAGCTCACTAATTAACAAACAATAACGTTATCCATACAAAAACCGAAGTGGAAAATTGTCAAGTTGTGGTTTTACAGGTCTGCCAGGCACAGTGATTCCCTGGAGTCACTGCGAGGCTGCCAGGCAACCAGCAGAGAGTCCAGGAAGTTACTTGCAAGAAAAAGGCCAACGCATAACCCGACGTGTCAACATGTCATTTTTACACAGTCCGGTAGAGCCAGGCTAGCTGTTTCCCCCCGCTTCCAGTCTTTATGCTAAGCTAAGCTAACCAGCTGCTGGCTGTAGCTTCATATTTACCGTCCAAACATGAGAAGGGAATCAATCTTCTGATCTAATTCTCGGCAAGAAAGCGAATAACTGTGTTTCCCAAGATGGCAAACTGTTCCTTTAAGGCTCAACTTTAAATTCTGTCTTCAAAAAAACCTGGACCGTCCTCATCTAATCTACATTCACAATACTTTAAGACTTAAAACACATCACATTCACAGTGCATCCTCACTTCTGGTCTCATAAACATGGCCATAAACCTAATTAATAAGCCCTCTGACCCTCCTACCTTTTCTTAGGAGCTTACAAAATAAACTATTCCCATAATTTCCCACTAAATGGATGGTTATCCCATTTAGCTTTAGTAAACATGTGCTCAGAAGTTTCCAGATTTCCAGCTCTTCCATACAAAGCGACATTTGCCTGTGTGCTCTGAAAGGTTAAAGCCCCCAGGGGATGGCACTCCACCTCTCTATCTGAGGTTTTGCTGACCCAGAATCTGAGGCAAACACGCATGCTGTCACCGATCGATTTGTGCAAAAGCAGAGAGAGGGAAGGATGCCGACTAGATGAGGTACTCACACCAGCTGGGACGGTGTATGAGTTGTGATATAGCCTCAAGGTGTGACACTTTAAATTGATTTTGCCTGTACATCTATTGCCTTTGCCCGCTCTGAACAGAAACATAATGGTAGACTGCTGGTGAGATTTGATGTTTATATCTATATCCAGGCCAACAGACTCCTCCTGATGGGTTTGTAATATGGTTTTTCTAATCTGACACACATCCTGCTGGGTGTAGCTGCTTCTACAGCTCCAGCTCTTCAGTCCACACTGAATACAACACCATAAAGAATGGAGCTATATATAAATGTTTATGCGTGTGCTGTAGAAGCAGTTTTGAAAGTGTATGCGTACACACGCTTTTATTTGTGCTCCTTGTCTGCATGTAGTAAATGACCCTTGGCTAGAATTCAAATAGCTGTGCATGAATGTGTTTGTGGAATATATTTTATTGTTTATGTTTCCCAACCTGCTGCATGGATTCCACCGTGGACTCCAGCTGCTCTCGTTTGGACAGCTCCTCCTCCCATCTGCAACACAGAGAACAGAGGTGGGTCAGTTACTGCTGGGCCTGGTCCCCTAGGGGCCACTAGACAGGTTAATGGTACTTTTGTGGGGATAATTCTCCCATCTCTGATTACAAAATGCCCTTGACAGTGTGGGTTCACACCCACTTCCCCCCCTATTTTCAATCTTTTGTCTCCTTCCTCCTTTGTACAGTCATCTTTACAACCCCACTGCCTCAATAAAAAACTGTAGAGAGAATGGAGTTCCATCCTTCTCCAAACACAACAAACATTGCTCATGAATAGTTTTTGATCCTTTGAGTGACTGCAGAGGGACATTTGAGCTTTAACACGCCCAAAAGGGTGGAGTGTCTCTGCTGCAGCCTGAATTCCTTCATGCTGTCTGCTTCTTTTCTCATGAAGTCTCAGGAGTGGGGAATCTGTTTACAAGATCTCACTGCCAACATATCAAAGCCAATTAAAATCTTTATTCATGCTCTGCTACAGAGATAAAACCTACAGAGATAGAGCTTAGCATGTAGTAACACTACCAACCCTTGTGCAAAGTCATTAGTAGCAATTCCAACATTTATTAAAGATAAGGTAGACTGAATTATTCATCATATCATAGTCGCCAGCTGGGCAGATAAGTCACAAAAAAACAAGCAGCTCACATTATTGGTTTAGTCACTTTGCAAGCAATATAAGATGGCCCAAGACTAAGAGTCTACAGTCATGCTAGCAGCTCTGTGAGGCTGTACTTAGGCACAGCAGTGCTTTAAGCTAAAAGCTAATGTCAGCATGCTAACATGCTCACAATGACAATGCTAAAGTTCTGATGTTATTGAGGTATAATCTAATATTCACTGTGTTCAACATCTTAGTTTAGCGTGTTAGCATGCTGTAGCAGCAGCACAGCTGAGGCTGATGGGAATGTCAGGGGGATCACAAAAGTGATTACAATCCATCCAGAGGGGGACATGAATGTGTGTACGAGATTTCATGGAATTCAATCCAATAGTTGTTGAGATCTTTCAGTCTGAACCAAAGTGGTGGACGAACCAATCGACGAGACGAACGATGCTAAAAAAAAAAAGTGGCTAAAAATAAAGTGCCCCCCCCCCCTTTGGATGCAAGCCATGATTAGCAACACATTTCTGTTTCCCTCCCCTGACAGGTCATATTACTCATCTGCACCATGGCAGCTATGTAAAAACAAAACGAGGAGCCTCTATAATTGCCTTGCAGTATGTATTGCACACAAAGCACAGAGCGCTCAGCCCGTACTGCATCAGTCGGTTCAGCCTGCTCCTAACACACACTCATCTTGTTCCCCGGGATATGAGACGGCAGGCATGCTGAGTCACGGACGCTTCCAAAAAGAGAGTTTGAGGTTCCGAATGGATAAAGAACTCATTCAGTAATCTGAAGTGGTGTCAGACACTCATGTGACGATGAGCCACTGTGGGCCACATGGGCGACGGCAGTGGAGGATCATTTGAGTGGGTTTTTTTCTGTGTGTGTGTGTGTGTGTGAGAGAGAGAGAGAGAGAGAGACTGGGTGAGGCAGTGGGAAGATTTGTGTGTACTGGTGTAAGCACATGCCTGACCATATATGTTTACTGGAAGGGGGAAAGCTGACATCTGATGACCACTGCTGAATACAGGGACATTCATGTAGCTTACCCTTAGCCTTTACCATGGAGAAACACAAACACAGCCAGAAGTCACTTTGGTATCACAACATGCGTCACTAGATTCACTTTCTCCACAAAACTCAGCCTTGTTTCCATTCAGGACCCACTGAATGTACACTGTCTAATTAGAGAGAAGTATTCCTTGGCAGGCTGTGCCAGCTCGCACCGTGATTGAAGCCTTGTTCTAAAAAAAATGCTGGCACCGCTGCTTTACTGTGTCCACAACACTCCCGCCTGTCTGCCGCAGGACTCTGGCTAAGGTCGTTGGAGTTCACAACTGCATCGCATCATCTGCAGACACTCGTGTTGTCACTTCCTGGAGAAACCACCACGTCCTTTTCTTTAATACAGCGGGTGATAACTGGACAACGTGATTAAATCGACCTACTGATGGGAGGGAAAGCTTTTCTGTGTCAACATGTCAAGGCTATTTATGTCATCTATCAAAGGTAATGGAATCGTTGACAGAACTAAGCAGCAGCTGCTTCCACATTATTTGGAGCCGTTACCATTCAGCAATCCATAAAAGTCAATGGAAAACCACTGATTGTTTTCAAGCATCCAGATAAAAATGGCTAATCCAAACAAAGATGACGCTACAGCTTAGCAAAGGTATTCTATCCTGGCCTCTCGGTCATAGCTGTGGTTCTGGTTTTCCTGTACCTTTGGCGTGAGTCAGTCAAACGAACACACCCGGAGTCTCCTTACAAGGACAAAGACAGCAGGAGGGTTGGAGCCTGTGTCAACTCATAGACATCTGTTTACCGCCGGATACCTCCTCTGCAATCTTGCTCTAATAAATCAAAATCTGTGTGGCGTTACAGATGTGTTAGTCCAGACAACAAAGCCAACTGAAATTGCTGCAATAAACTGAGTGGTTTCTTTTCCATTTCTGGGAGGCAAAACTAAACTAAAATAGATGGCAAACAAAACCAAAATTGAATTATGGATTTTATTTTTTGTAAGAGCCACACAAAGATGCTATCAAATTTTCATTGAGAAAATTGAAAGCCCTTTAAAGAATGAATCATTTGTATTTTGTTTTTGTGTTATTGCCCAATTTTTCCATTATCCAATCCAATGTAATAATGAACATAAGGTAATTGTTTTCTTAAATCAGTATTGCATTACTAACTACAGTGGCACTTCAGTATAATTGTTCAAATAAAATGAATAGGGGAAAAAAACAGAAAAATTCACAGATGCAAACTACATATTGTGTGATTCATGAAAAACGGTGATTTAAGGGGCTACTGCAGTGCAACACTGAGGAAGAAAAATGACGTGTCTCACATCAAACAGACATTTTCTCATACAATTTTTGTCTGTTGAACAAAAGCATTCCTGCAGTGCTTGCCAGCTCTTACACTCCCTGCCTTGTGTGGTATGTCTGGGAGTTATGTTTGCACGCGAGCTGCCTGAATGTTTTCTCATCCCTGTGCCTGCGGACACAGCATGCACACTTCCATATCTGATGCATTTTATAATGCCAGAGCTCACGCTGATAGTTTTATGGCACCCATAATGATTTAATGTTGAAGTTTGATTTATCTCTCCCAGAATCAAAATGATTAAAGATTATATCTCGGAGGTGTTTGTCAAATGCAATAAATTATTATTTTAATGATCAAAAGGTCCTACATTGTGACCACTATGTGGTCTGTTATGCAACCAGCGGTAAATACCAAAAGGAGCCCAGGGAACACTTTGAGGTGTGGTTGCATGTCATTCCACAAAACTCTTTTGCTCATAGCAAATAAAAGTTTGAGTCAGACAACACCCTGTTTAAACTATACCATGTTTTGGAAAGCGTTACTTACTGAGTGGAATTTCTCAGTAAGCAGACATCAAATTACAAGCTCAAAAACTGATCCTATATATTAGAGCAGACTTTAGACAATTACAGACAATTTTCTGGTGTCAAAATCAAGTAGTTGTCCTTTGTCCTCATTTACCTGATGTTATCTGTTTTTGAACAGTTATTTAGCCAACTATTTATATCAGTGAGAGTAGGCTAAATACCAGAAACACCTCTCTGTATAATGCAATACAGTTCAACAGCACCACAAACTACATCCTCCAAAAATGATCATACAGTTGAATCAGCACCTCTCTAAAACAGTTTCAACAAAAACAGAACATTGTAACCTTCATGAAGGGAGGATTCATTGCAGGACTGTCGTATTAGACGGCATTTGTTTTAGCTAGGTGGATCTAATAAACTGGCAACTGAGTGTTTATATTGACCTGTTGTTATGCTTGTTCATATTCCCGACAAACATCATAAATAAATACATACACTTACTTCAAATACTTAAATAGTGATATGGTAACATTTTGATTTTTGTGTTTTTTATTGTTAATATTTAACAATTTAATTTGTAGATTAATCTGTGTTGTATAAGTCTCTTAAAACTCAGGGTATATAGGAATGTTTGGCAAAAAAACAGAGCATTAATGGGTTGCTGGAGGTAATAAGAAACTAATCATTATCAGTACAGCAATACAATATTACTATGTAATAATATTATCAAAACACAATAATAATGTGTTAAATAATAATAATAATACTGCTTTACTTCTTGGTCAGAAGAGCCTTCATTTACTTTTCGCTGTAAATGTTTGTGAGGACACAAATCGTCATGTGCCTCTTCCTAAAACAAGGCTTTGAGTCTAAACACTATAAAGACATTTTAATAGGGCCATTACAATTCATTCTCATGAGGGCAGGCAATAGTAAAACAGGAAGTGTTACATGATAACAGATTCAAGGATCAATACATCTGGCTACATGCAGGACAAACACCCATTCAGCTCAGCTGCTGGTATGAAATGAGGCCACTGACAGCTTTGACAAATCACGCCTGAGAGTCCAGAGCGCACGTGATTCCTCCCATGGATCCCTATAGGTGTCTGTATAATGTCTTCTCCATGACAGCAGCATTCCCCACCCTCTATTTGCAATTATACAGTGCACAAGCCGGTGCCATGATTTACTTTCAGAACAGATTCTTCCAATAATTTTGGCCGGATAGGAGGAGCGCGATGGGAAAAAGCATCTGTGGCACAGAGATGTGAAATAGTGAGCAATATGAGGCTTTCCTGAGAGAACAAGAAGGGGGAGGTATGACGATAGTAGGTCATCAATTGAATGTCATGATGCTCTGTAATCTATAGCCTCCCCAGTCTCCACAGAGACACACATGGGGCGTGCTAATGATGCAGTGATGTGAAATGGATCCGGCCGGCAGGTAACGCGGCTCAGGAGACCACCGTCTGGCTGCTCGGGGGTCTGTGCTGACGAGACAACGCACCAAGGTCAAAGCTCATTTCATTTCTCTGCTCCAACTAACTCCACCTCCCTCCCTGACCTCAATCCATATCCATAACACAACCACACACTCCATCACCCCCCATCTTCTCAAGCCATCTCGTGTCCATGGAAACCGCGGCCCCCGGCCTGCATCGGAAGTACATGCAGATTAATTCCTGGCTCACTAAATGATGTAAACTGTGCACAGAGATGTCGGGCAGGATCATCGCTCGCTGACGGATGATTCCTCTGCTTTATGTTCCACAAGCAGCGACAGACTTAAATATAGCCTTCCTAACCCAGACGGGACACAGACACCACCAGGCCGAGCAGGAGGAATGTCGCTGTTGCTAAGTGACCACACACATTTTCTCAAGCCACCATTATCACTGGCCCTCAGGGAGCAAGCACGTTTTGCTAGTAGCTAAAATAAGGGACAATATTAAACACACTATTTGTCATTGTTCTGTTGATTTCTCTAAATCTTGTTTTCCATGAGGAGGTATTTTTATTTTTTGGTAACGTTTTTCGTCATGGATTACAAAAAAAGCATTTTAAATATATTTACAGAGCATATTATCTACTCCTGAAAAAGGTAGATATGGGTATGTCTACTGTTACAGGTGAGGATATTCTTTGTTTCCCAACTGTCTTACTTCTAAATGATGACTCTCTACTTAATTTATCATGATTACATTGAATCATGTGTATGTTACAGATCTGACAGCAGCAAAAACAAGACAAGAAGAGTCTACAGCCGTGTTGCTGAGGCTGATGGGAATGTCATTAGTTTAGCAGGATGATGCTGATGATGGCGCTAGATAAAAAGTTATGGGATCAAAGTTTTTACAATCCATCCTCTGTGGACCATGCATGTGTGTACCAAATTGCATGGCAATCCATGCAGTTGCTGAGATATTTTAGTGTGGACCAAAGTTGTGGAGTGACCGGCTAGCATGGCTAATAAAAATAACCTTAAGAGCCCTCACATATAAAGACATCTTTTACGGTTGAATGTTATTAATTCAAAACAAAAGTGAAAGTTTTAGGCTACTTATTAACATGTGAATGTATATATATATATATATAATGTGTGTGTGTGTGTGTGTGTGTGTGTGTGTGAGAGAGTGTGTTTGTATTGTATCTGCATATACTGTAGGCACTGACTGCAGCCCTTATCTTGCAACCTGGGGAGGGATCTTGAAGGGTCTTCTATCTGTCTTCATATGTAATTTGTGTCTTATGCCTTGTGTTGATTGTTGTGAAATATTTTTACAAATATGTTACCTTTCAACTTTACAACAGCACAGTGTTACCTGGTATTTTGATTTTGTATTATGTATTCAAGTTATGGAAATATTCAGTCAAACAACTGACTGTTAGCATGGAAATTCCCAGTAACTACATGCTGAAGTGAAACAAATAGAAGTATAATGAATGACACCATGTCTCTTTTTAAGAACCTACTGTCTTAAAAATGTCTCTTCCAATAAACCAGACTGGTTTAAGCTGAACTTCAGACCTTCAGGTTGTGAAATATGACAGTGACCAAAAAAGGTCAGCTTCGCTATGAAATATGAGGAGTGCATCCTAAATTTCTAGTCATTCCCTCCCGTCTCTTTATCAGTCAGCAAAGCTCGCCTTTATCTAAAGGCTTTGAAAGTTGTTAGAGATAGCTCTGACTGAGCATTTTCCCTTCATGAGATCCTTCTTAAGGGCAGAAATACAGACGGCTTTGATCAAAACCTGGGGGAAAACATTCCTCCAGGTTACTTAACTTGTGAATGGTAAACTGCTGTCACATATAAATATATACCTGTTTTTTATAGACTTTGTGCTTTTGTTTTTTTTCTACCCTGCATTTACTTACGGTAACATGTCTGTACCACATTTAAAAGATTTAATAGAATTTTTAGTATCACTTATTTCTGTGTATGATGTGTATGATTTTACCTTGTGTGTCTTGTGTGCACAGTGACCAAAGTCATTTCCTTTTTGCTTTAAGAGCAATAAAATCATACAGCAAAATAAATGATGTTAATGAACATGTTCAACAAAACTGTATTGAAGGTGTGTGTTTCCACTGTATGGAGGTTGTTTTTAAGGGGAAAAGCAACTCATAATGTAACAACTGCTGGATATGTTGTGTAAAATACAACACAATGCCCCTCTGAATGGGATGAAAATATCATTGAGTCCTCATATTATGAGAAAAAGCATAACTCATGTTTGAGTTTTTGACTGTGAGTACAGTGTATATCTATGGGTGTGTGTAAGTAAATATCTACTAAACATAACTGCAAAAAATATAATTTTACTTATTACATATGTGCATATAGGCATGTGTATCCAGTGTAATATATATATATATATATATATATATATATGTATATATGTGTGTGTGTGTGTGTGTGTGTGTGTGTACACACCCTATGTATGCATGCATTTATACTATATGCATTTATAAAATTATCTTTTCTCTTTTCTTTCTTTTTTGTTGTAATGTAAGGAGGACTGCTATGCAAATAATGAAAACTTTATTATTCACAAACAAAGCCATAGTATTACATTAACATTATTACATTAACTGGTAATTATTACTACACAATTAGTGTAACATGTTTTCATCTTACGTCGTAACAATTTATTGACAAATAATGGAATATCTTTAGGCAATAATAACTTGAAAACAATGTTGTTATATTATCTTGCAATTATTTGCCTGAATAAGTTTAATGATATGTTTAGGCCAACAAAGGGAAGCTTTTCATTACATTTAGACAAGCTGTTTCATTCTCTAGCAGCACAATATGAGTTGGTGCACACTTGTCAAAGCTCGGGATGTACTGCATGTTCGGAACAGATTGGATAAAATAGCATTAACAGTGAAAATGAGAGGTTGTATGCACTGGGAAATGTGATCTGTGAGTTTGATGAATGTCCCCTGCCTTAAACCAGACATCTGCCTCTTAATTAAAGTTCTTGCAACAGTAGTATGTTTACACACACTCAGACAGGGATAAAGCTTCTATAAGCTTCATTTGTGTCAGCGGAGCTTCATGAATCATTTGCAAACTTAAACTTCATATGTCATACTATATAATCTAATGTAAATCCTCACTCAATGGAAGGATTTCCACGCTGATGGAGCTCTGAGAAGCAAGTTCAGGCAGAATAAAATCATTAAAAAACTAGCTACAAGACAACAAGGCAACATTAAAAGGCCATAAATTATGTTTCTGGTGTTCTGTGGAACAAGGTGAGACTATAACCGACTGATTTACACAGATCAAAGCATCTTTCTGAAAAGAGGGTTTGGTTCAACACCAGTGGATCCTCCCTTCATACTGATGGACTGACAGATAATTGGGAGCCAATGTTGTAACATGTCTAATCCTCCCTCCTGACCCGGCCCCACAAAGTTGCCACACTGACTTTTCCTGACAATATGGGTGTGAGCTTGACTTGTTTGCACTGCGCACATGCATTATCTAATTATTATCTCCCAAAGCCTGTCCTAGCCCTCTTTTCTCTGGCCTGAGGGATGCTGGCTGTCAAGTTAGCTGTAACCCCTTTAGAAGGGAGGGAAACACATAGGTGTTCACATGTAATTATCACCAGTTTCCAACTAATAGGTATGACCTAAGGATGACCTGAAAAAAAAAGGATAATTGCTTTCAAAGGATCTTGTGTAAGTGTTTATAATGGCAATTTCTCAAACCGTTAGTGATCAATCTTCTCTAGGGACGTGCAAAGGTGTTGCCCGTTGGCTTGTTTATGTTTATAATGGTTGACAGTTAAATGTCTTTGCTGACAGAACTGGCAGCAAATAAAAAGAGTTTGTTGTCAACAAGAGTTTCTTACTAACTTAAGAATTACTGAGAAGCACCTGGAAAGTGAGATTGTATCACACGGACAATTTTATTGACTCGATTATATACCAAATATTGATAATACTGCTTTGTTTTCTCTCTCAGGACGCGGTAAAGGCACAAAAAAGCAAAAAGGAAAAAATGATATTAACACACAGGAGCAAGAATTCATTTATTGCTTATTAGTGCAGTCTGCAGCAGAGGGGGTGACAGAGCATTGTGACAGAAAATCAGTTTTCCCTGCAGTCTTCCTATTCAGTCCCTCTCTGCAAACTGACCCCACCCCACATCCTACAAGGCACTCTACTGTGTTGTTTAGTTGTTATTATCCCACTGATTTCGTTTATTGCAGTACACATAATAGCTCTGGGCCCCTGGCTATTGACTTTTCAGACAGTACAAGTATAAGACAATAAACTGCACTAAACTGTAAGGACACAACTTGTAAAAACACTTCCCTAAAGATAGCCAGACTTCTTAACAATCCTATGATGAAGGGATTTGAGTTGGATGTTCTGGTTGACAAATGACATGGATTTGTGAAGATTCCTTGTAAGTGCACAAGAATAAAAGCACAAACAACGGCCTGCATGCCCGGGCCATGTTAGGGTGGAGCTGCACTGGGAGTGACATCCCATTAAAGAAGAAAAGAAGATGTTCACTTCTGGAACAAATCCTCACTGGCCAGGGTGTGTACAGCAGAATTATGCGAGACATAATAGAGCTATGAGACATCACCACTAGACAAATATCTTTTGTGCCCCTGGGTACACACACCTGCAGGATGAACCCCAGGAGTGAACATAAAACTGCAGTTCTATTCAGAAGAAATCTGGTTTCTTGACCACAATTACGTTTCATTTAATCACGTACAGCGAACTGAAACGATCCAGCCCACGAGACAGTTTCATAACATCCCCTGCATGTTTAGACTGTATTGTTTTGGTAAATGGACTGAATTTACTTTTATCCAAGGCGCTTTACAATGTGGCTCTCATTCATCCGTTCACACCCACTCACAACACAGATGGCAGCGAGCTACCATGCAAGGCACTGACCTAACCTTCAGGGTTCAGTGTCTCAATGACGGGAGGAACCAGGGATCGAAACACCAACCCTGCGATTAACCGATGACCAACTCCTGCCTCCTGAGCCACAGCCGCTCCAGTCTTTTATTTTAGAGTACTCATTTAATTTTCTAGTAAGGCTGCAAAATCAGAGTTGCAATGATTAGTCGATTCATTGTTTTGAGTAATTCTTTATATAGAGACACTCAAACGTGCATATTTGCTGGTTTTACTAATCTTCTATGATTGTGGACTGAATATCTGTGGGTTTTGGACTGATGGCTGGACAAATCAAGGCTTCTGAATACGGCTCCTGGAAATTGGGATTTTTTTTTTGACAACCAATCAATTAACAATTTAAACAAGAAAATAATTGACAGAATAATCAGTAATGAAAATAATTGTTACTTGCAGCCTTAATAAAAGTCAGCTTTCTATTTCACACTTAGCAAGCTACGCTGAGCTGCACAACTTGTCAACCCAAACACTTTAGCGAGGACCTAGCCTGTGTATTAAGACCTGTCAATCATTTGGTAGTGATAGCTAAGTTACAATCCTGTGTTGGCACTAGTACTTAAAGGCTGCCACAGGAGGTTAAAGCACTTTATCTCTCACAACATTAAGATTTCCAAGGAGCTCTGACATCTGGTCTACTTTAAGGTCAAAGCATGCAGGAGTACAGAGACAGATTTAATACCCTGTCAAGGATCTTGCACAACATCTTTCTATTTGGCACATGTACGACATTATATACTGCTCAAACATGTGTGTGTGTGTGTTTGTTTTCTTAAGGTGCCTAGTAAATGTTTTGTTTTTTCTGGAATAACAAGCTTTTGAAATACAGAGGTTATTAAGACAGGATGCTGTGTCAGCACATCCAGGCCTTTAGAAAGGGTGCAACAGCTTTTCAAACTGAGCAAGTCTGAACAGAAAGGCAAAGACTCTTGTTACATTATTAGGTGTAAATAAGGATTAGGTTTGATGATTATGGACTATGGAAAGATTTACTTGGCCTAACAAACTGTACGTCTCCTGCTTTGCTTCAGGCCACAGCCGCTGCAAGGCGTAGCAGCGCTTTTCCAAAGCAATCCACCAACCAAACCCACAGTACAGCTCATTCTCCCTATGCAGTCAGTGCTTACGAAAGACAGGTGCATTCCTGCACTTTTAAATATGGCAACGGGCCACTGCTCTCAGCTGTATCGATACCCATAAATAATCAACCAGAGCTGCACGACACAGCAGCTCCAGACACAAGCACAGAGAGAACAAAAGAAACACACTCCCATCATGGTATCACGCAGATTTTCCTTCCAATTAGATCATTACTGAGATAGAGAGAGACCACATTTCCATTTTGTTGTCTTCATCTCTTGCAGATGCTATAGATGTTGGCTTGTCTTCATAATGGTATTTGTCCATGGACAACTATGTTCCTTAAAGGATGAGGCTGGCGTTGTTCTATATTTTTCTTATTGTCAATACATCTCATAAAAAATTCACTGTCTGTACTTACAGTAGACCACTGGTTCCTACTGAAGATTAAAATCCTTAAAAACATCTCACAAATATATAGATTGAGATTGAAATGAGCCTCAGTAATTTGCTAAAACAGCTGGGCACTGTAGTTCTTAGCAAATGTTACTCAAAAAGAGGTAATTAGTACATTTGTTGGGGACTATTTTCAGCTGCGTATTAATACACATTTGGTGCTCTAGTGCAGTGGTTCCCAACCTTTTTAACTTGGGAACCTTTATCGCCAAACAATGCCCACTCATGACCCCTCATCACAAGCTGCATAGGTCTATGAGCTGTGAGCAGCTCAACCAGAGGGATGTTGCCGTCTCAGACTGATTCATTTAGGTAAAATACTCCAATATTTCACGAGAAAAAGGCAAAGGTTTAAGGAAATGTGCTTCTTTTCTTCTCTCCTAACTTAGTAATCATCTCAGGACCCTCAGATATATCTTGCAACCCCCAGGTTTGCAACCACTGCTCTTTCTGTATGTTGGATTCCCTCAAAATAAACTACAGTGCCCATGTTCATTGTAATGTAGGAACATGTCACCCAGTGCAACAGTGTGGCTCATTGATGCGTTTCTGGACAACAATGGAAGTCTATGGCACAGAAGAATAACCTATATTCTTTCCACTGAGGACTACCCAGGTTTGTGATGATGATGATATCTACAAAATGAATACTTTGTCTAAGCAGTAAAGATGACCTATATTACTAGAGAATGCAAATTCCAACACATGTTGTAAGCTTAAGTGATGTACACCACACAGACAAGAAGAGGGAGTGAGAGAGGAACAATATAGACTTTAATCTGGAGCTCAATGGTCTTAATGAGCTGAGCTCTCTCTCTCTTTCTCTCTCACTGTATCTCAGCAGTAGGGAGTCTTCCACTTCGAGAGGCCCCAGTTCAGTGCAGCGGCTGTGTGCCAGGATGTGGTGCAGGGCTGGCTGGAGGTTGGAGCCTCGGTGCTAGGTGACGGCTTAGAGAAAATCCCTCTAATGAATAGACGCCCTGGATTATACACAGGGCAGGTCAGCACTAAAGACAGACAGAGAGAGGCTGAAGAGCTCATCAGCGTTGCTCTTCATGGGGAAATATAATATTTGAATGCAGCTTCAATGCAGCCTTCAGCCTTGCAATCAGAGTATACAATCAGCCTGTAATTAGTCGGTACTTTAGTATGACAACCCTGAATCCTACTTTCAAAAGAGAGGCTCAGCTCTGCCTTTCACCTCTCTTAAGCACAGGAAGAAAAGATCAAAGTCTCAGAAAAGTGTCTTCAGTGAATTCTCATTGCATTGATCCACACACAGCTAAATTCAGCTGTATGTGAATTATTCATGCAGGAAGAACATGCCCAGGAGGCCCAGAGACTGTTCTGGTTCACTATACGTCCTGTATCGCCCACATTGTGATCCAGCAGGACAGTTGTTTGGCCTCTGTTCACTGATGGGATAAACAACCAATTAGGAGAGGCCACAGCAATGGCCGAGGATCTCTGGTTCCAGTCCCAACCGGGGCAGAGCTTGTAGCTAATGTGTCCTTTAGCACTACAGCATGTCTAAAACACTGCAGCAAGCGTTGCACCTTTAAAAGGGTATTCTCTTTCTGTCTGTCATCTCGATGGCTGCCTCCTACAGCGCCTCTGTTCCACAGAAATTCATGTAAACTACAGTAATGTCAATGGTGTACTGTGCTCTCATCTTTGGAATAAGCAAAGAACTACCCTTATCTTTATTCATACAGGTCTCTGAAAATGTATTTGCATATTAGCACAAGTATAAGTGCTGTCTTTTAGTCTCTCTATCTGTGCAGTAATCTGCATAATAGATTAAGCTGTCTGCACTATCTCTGCACCAACAGTATAACATGTAAATTCTAAACAAATGTTCACTTTGCCTTCTTGTCATAAACAGCTAGACACAGTTTCTATCCTTAGCCAACATGCAGTGTGTTGTCGACCGTCAAGTATGTTTGTCAATGTCAGCCACTGTTTTTGTGGCCTTTTAAGCACTATCGCATGCTGGTGGCAATTACTTGCAGAGACTCACTGACATCCAAGTGATACATTTCTCAGGGATGCAAGACGGGTACAAACAGTGTGGACGAGGGCACTGGCATTGACCTTACCCCTCCTCCTTTGCATGGTCGTTTGTCAGCGTGCGAGGTGTAACCTATGTAACCTCACAGTCCAGACACTGTGGCACAGACAGCACATATGCTCGCTGTCTGATTTATGAAGACTGTCCTTGGATAACTGTAAGCGTGTATGCTGTATGTTTGCATGTAAGACAGAAAGAGGGACTGGGTGGGTGGGTGTATGATCAAGCACACATTTGCATTTGATGGCAGTGTATGAACACAACAGTGTTCTGAAAGCGAAAAATCAGATAAATTACGTAAGAATGTGGACTAAATCGATTAAAGAGCTTTTCCAGATCCACAAATACATCCAGTAACTGTGAAAGAACTAGACTGTTCTCCACCAAGAGGATGTTGTACAATGGAGAGTAGCTGATTTGGAAATATAATTAAGGTCAAGTAAGGTTTTTTGGAGCAATGAACTTTTCTGCTCAGAAAAATGGCTAATTAACTGTAGATGGTTGAGGAAATATCAGCAAACTAGAACCTTAGTTACTAATTCAACTTCTTCCCGTAGTTGTGTGCTTTCTCTCCTCTCTCTCTCTCCTTCTGTTGCTTTCTGCAGGTGTTTCTGCCTCCGGAGCTGTAGAGTCTGTATCTATTGTTGCAGGCCACCTGCTGCCCCCGTGCTCCTGCTCTGCACCCACTGCTGCTATTACTGTTATTGCTCTTATTATTAGTATTACTACAATAATATTGCTCTTAGTATTATTTCTGTTGGTGTTATCATCAGTACCATTGCCACAGCTATTGCTTTGCATCTCTGTGTGGAACTGTATTGTGCTGCTGTATGTTCTCTTTCCTCCTGCTCTCTCTCCTTACACTGTAACCCTATAAGACATGCACATGAAACAATCAAGGGAAGACAAAGCCAACTTATCCGAAAAAAAGGTACTCAAATGTGATTTTGTAACTTTTGTCTGAAGATAGAAGTTAAGAAAAGTTGGTACACAGAATAGTCAAATGTTGCTAAGAATGACATTTACATACAAATTAATTAAAAGCAAATGTGTCAAATTAAAGATAAACGTCATCATTCCTTATTGATTAATTCACACTAGAAATATGTATTTTATAGTATCAATCATTTCATATTAATTCTTCTTGCAAATTCAAATTGTTCTAAAGTTTATTTTTCTGGCTCTTAGACTGCAAAGGTTCACTGCTGACATATCTAAAGGGTGATGCAAGTGGATTTAAAATTTCAAAACACTATATACTGTCAGATACTATAGCTATCTAACAGTGTGCATAATGTCTGCAAGCAGGTTTGTTCTTGTTCACACTGCAGTTGTTCACAACGGTGTGTTGTTTTTACTTTAAAGGGGAAATTTAAGGGGAAAATCAGGGTTCAAGAGGTTAAAAACTTCTTCAAATGTATTATGTAGTGTCATGAGTTTCATCTTAGAAACACATTTGTGATCCTGGCCCCTGTTGTTTCACATATCAATGCCCATATAGTACATCTTTAATGTCTTAACAAATATTTTTTTCTATTATATTTGACCCTTTTTGTGTATTCAAGCAGCCCCTGAACTAAGTTCACACTACAACTTCATAAGTGACCTTGTTACAAACAACAACGTTTGACAAATCTCTCTGTTTTGCCTCAGGCTCAGACAATAGTCTCTTAATCAGAAAGAGGCGTACTGTAAAATGACATAGAGTAAACAAGGGACTACTTCATGGTATGGATGCAAGTGGCCAGATCAGAAATGGACCAGCTGGCCATCCATCTCCTTGTGCGTGTCCACTCTCGTAAAGCTTTAATAAATCACCAGGGCAGTGTGGGAGCGCAGGGGGGGCCTCCATCGGGATTGAGGATGCCTTACAAAGCAGTCTGCATGACACGGAGAGGAGCGGAGGGGTGAGGGGCCTGTAGAGGGGTGGGGTGACGGGCGAAGAAATGGCTGAACACAAAAAGCACAGAACAGAAAAGGCAAGGCAGGATGGGGCTCGGGGACTGAATGCTGAAACGTGACTGTAGTAAAGAGGATTTAGACTGGGAGACGGAGAGAAAACAACTGGGCAGTGAACTCGGCAGTGATGCAATTATTGAGCTCAGAGCAGAGGAGGAATGTGAGAGGTGGGGAAGAGATTGATTACCATTATTAGTGGCCAATAAAATGAGGCTGGAAATGTGTCTTGTTCCTCACTTCTCTAGATATAGAAAAAATATAAAGAACATGTTTGACACTCCTACGTGTATCATTAAAGAAAAATGTAAACACACATAACACCTACAATACTTATACCTATGTACAAAAAATGAATAAAATGTATAGAAGACCAGTTTACCAACAACTCAACAGCCACTATTTGGAGCCATAATATAAGTTTCACGTGGTTTTATATATTTTGCTAACTAAAACCCTAATTAAAAAGCAACTGAGATGGCTGTTTCAATGACTTAAGTCGAGAGCTCCCATTTTTGCCAAAGGAGATCCAAAATTTTGGACTTGAGCTGCAGCAGTTTTAAATTTGGCTGCTGTCCCAGTCACTGCCGTTCATCTTCTCAAGCAGAAATGCACAAAAAAGGATATGCTGGTGTTACAGGGAATGACTGGACAGGATATGCAGTTTCCCAGCGGAGTGGGAGAGCACACGCATTCTGTGTCACTGAGTCAGTGCACTCACAGGGAAGTCAGCGTTCGTCATAGCCAGACCTCACCGAGCAGACAGAGGCCTGTTAAAATGCCTCTCTGCTTGAATCATGACTGCAAACAGAAGCAGGCGGATGCTTGGCATCTCTCCCTCCAGTAGCCAGCTGAGCCGGCCAGCAGTGACGTGGGTCAGCCGGGGACGCTGCAGTGAGCCCTCAAGGAAACACAATTAATGTGACTAAAGAAGAACAACAATTGGTGGGGACTGAGCCATTCAAAGGAATTTCCTCAGAAGCGTGTGAAAAAAACAGGATCGGTTCAATTCGCGATAAACGCCTGTGTGTAACTAAAATGCTGAGCGCCCACTCAGCTCTGACATCCTTCATGTGAAATACTACCTCAAGTGTAACTCTATCACTGTGATGTCCCTCTACTATACTGTCAGATGAGCATTTGGCGAGCCACACCCACATGGGAAGCAAAAAGTCACACTCATAAGTCAGAAGTCACAAAGTGATGGGTGATGAGATGAACAGCTTCTTGATCACCACCAGTCAGATCTCCCAACCAACTCAGAGGTCATTTCTGAGAGTGGATCAGTTCTGCGACTCGAATAATGCACTGATCATTATCTTGACTAAGTGATTAATCGCTTGGTCAATAATATGTCAAAAATTTGGAAAAGTGCCCCTCGTGGTTTCCCTGAGCCCAAGGTGACGTCTTCTAATGTCTTGATTTGTCCGACCAAGAGTCCAAAACCAAACGATCTTCAATTTACAGTGATATCAAACAGAGAAAAGCAGCGAATCATCACATCAGAGAACCTGGAACCAGAGAATGTTTGGCATTTTTATTTTAAAAAACGACTTAAAGGATTACTCGATTATCAAAGTTATTTTTGAAAAATGTTCTGCCTATTGACTAATCTCCTCAGAACAATTAGTGCTCAAGAGGAGTCTGTCTTTAAGAACAACATTGATTATGTGTCTTGATGAAATGAAGCACTACATTAGAACAACGTTTCAGCTGATAAAACTGCTACATCTACAGTGAATGAGTCAACCCTTGAACTTCTGGCAGTTGGCAGCGTGGACTATGATGTTGGCTTGACCAGAAATCACTGGAATATTCCTGTAAAATTCCCACAGGGGCTTATGTATTGACATTTTGTACTTATTTTCAGTTTTGTTCTTATTTCTGTGTGACTAATGTGAGGGCAGTGATGATAGGGGCCCAGAGAAGAAAAGGGGGGACCACAACAACAATATTTTAAGGGCCTTTAATTCCTTGCTACTCCCCTGCAAATGATTCATATCTGGTCAGATATATATTAGGATGTATAAAGGCATAAAATTGATTATGCTACTATATATATAAGTTATGGAAACATGCTCTATATTGCTAGCTTTGTGGAGGAACTACCAACAGACACACTAGTTTTCACAGTTTCATCAGTGCAGTCATGTTAACCGGCCTTTTACTCACTTTTTCCTGTACTCGTCCCTCTCCCGCTTGACTTTGGCCAGCACGTTGTACAGAGCCCTCAGTTCTGGGGTAATGGTGTCTATTTGGACCCCAACTCCGTCCGGATGCGTCCACGTCACCCCGGGCCCGCGCAGGGTCTCAAAGCGCTCCCCTTGCCTCCGGACGTGGGTGAAACTCCAGATGGTGCCCGGCAACCGCGACTCGGGACCGTCCGTCTGCACGGCAACTTCACGGGTGTAAAGGTGACGATATTGCGGTCTCTGCAGAGCTTGCTGCAGTTGGCTCTCCAGCAGCTTGTTTCTCCTCTCCAGCTCGTGGACTTTGGCAAGGAAGCAGCGGAATCGCAGGTTGAGGGTTTTCAGCACATGGATGTTAGAGCCCAGGTCATTTCGCAGGGCGCTGGTCACCGCGCCCGACCCGGTGGGGACGTTGCAGACCGGACCGGGCGGAGAATCGGAGAAAAACAGCGAGTTCATGTTGGGAAAACAACAACACCCGGTAATCCAACTATGGGTCTGTCTGGCTTTGGATGCAACAACAAAACCCGTTCTTCTTATCTCTGCATATTCCTTCACTCCCCCAGGACAAGTTCCACCTTACAATGCAGATGCTGAGAGTGACTGACTGTCTGGAGACCGGGTGACCATCACTGTCCCTGCTGGATGTTTACCCCGAGATACTGACATGGACCCCTGCAGCATGGGTATTCACGAAGAAATAATAACCCCAGAAAGTCCTTTAAGAGGCACCGAGGGCATTATCTTCTGAAGGAGCGAGAGGTTTGACGCAGACCGCAATAAGCACCAGTACTTCCCGTCACCCTCATCTCTGTGTTTGCCTTTGCTTTGTCAGGAGCTGCTGATGCTGTGCGGGTTCATATAGCCAGAGGAAGATGGTCCACCTTCTTTCTTTGTCATTCCCCGTTACTGTGAGGCTCTATCCAGTCTCCATGTGGTGCGGTGGGACGGCAGGATGCAGGACCGCAGAGCCCGGCCTCTCACGGATCATGTTGCAAAGTGCTAAACTAGGCACTATCACAGACATCAGCCCTGCCCCTCCCACGTCCCCTCCCCCTTTCTCTCGCACACTGACATCCTGGCTGACGGCATAAACGCAAGCCTAATTAATAGGATAAAGTAACAACAATGCATTTTCAATTAATTTCGTTTTACACATATTATTCAGGCGTAACATTAAGGGATTTAACTTGTTATCATAATCATTGTCAAATGTAATATAATGTAATATAATATACGTTGCATATAACCTAAACATAGCCTATATCTATAATCTATTACATTACCCATTCAATATATATTCATTTGTACTAGGCTATTTGTTTACCATTTACAGAAACACTTGACTTGTAGGCTATATAGACACTGTTGTTGGTCATTGCTGCTTTTTATATGTATTTATATATACACCTTTTTTTTTCATGTACTTGTATGCACATAAGTTCTATGTTTATTTTTACCCATCTTTGTTGTCCTTGTTTTTAGATGTATGTGTATTTCTATCTTCCTGTAAATTGTTCTGTCATCTGTCATCACCATGAATCATAGTGTATTCTACTTCCTTATATGACTATATATTGTAGGGTATTATATATTCATATATATGTTCATATACTGTAGGTGTACTGTGTGTTTTTTTTTTACTTGTGAGACCCTTCAAAGATAAATTTCGAATGCCTTGTAATGGACAATAAAGTTTTTCTGATGCTGATATGTATATATTATATTATAGCCTATATGTTATATACTTAAATATAAATAATTACATATAGGCTATATACTGTGTATTTACATGTCATATATATTGTATATAGCCTACATATATACACATATATACTGTATGTCACTTTGCTCAGAAATATAATGAAGCTGCAGTATTGGTAGAAGTTTTTGCACATTAATAAGCACATAAAGCACAATGCTGGCCTAAGTATTGTTCTGTATATAGCTTTGAAATCTCAATTTATTGTACAGTTTTTCTATGTATTCTTTACTTTAATCTACTAATTTGTACTTTGTACTAATTTTGATTTATGATGTAGTTCTGTCTTTTTGCAATCTCTGGTGTATTTCATTCTGTAACACATACTTTCCCCCCTGATGATCAAAGTGTTATATTATCTTATTTTATATTAGTCAATATTGAGGGTATATGTGCTTTGGTATCACCACTATTTTCATAGGGACTTGGAGGCTACTTTATATTGCGTATAGAGCCAATAAGGTGATTGTAAAAGATGATCAATGTTGATCTTTTTCTTAAAGCTTTGTTATCAGAACCAGGGCAAATGAGCAACTGTCCTGAGGTCACTTAATGCTACCTCTCTGAAAGTGATATGATGCCCCTCGTGCCATGCTTACTCAGAGGGCAAGAGGGGCAAATGTCTTGGGACTCCTGACCATAAAGCCAAAATTGAGCAAATTTAAATAAGTGAGTCTGCTGCAACATTTTTCTAATTCGATTAAAAATGTGCGGGTTGATGTAGTGATCACTGTACTTGTATGTTATTGCTTTGGCTCAAGTCCCCCTAGTGGGTAAATTTGTCCATCATCCCCATTACTTCAGACAGATGATCTTCACCTTGACATGTTACACATATATGTAAAATGAATTTGTGACGGCTCGGCAAGGCTATGAAAAATTGTGCTTTAAATGAAAATGTTATTCACAGAAATAGGTGAAATGTCATATCACAATATGCAACTTAATCATACAGGGGCCTGAAGTCCAATATTATTATTATAAGTACACTTTAGGCTATTTTAGCTGTCTGGTAGCATACCTTTATGCATTGCACACATAAAGGAGAGCCTACCAAAAACATTTTAATTGATTTTTGCCCGATTATGAGTAATATTAGTTTAAAAAAACGCCAAACCTAATATGACTCTTAACGTATGTATATATTTATTTAGGAACAGCAGTACATTTCTACATACCAGCAACACCGATGAGTTATAAATATTTTATTTAGGAGTCTTTTTTTCCTCCTCTTTTGTTTTTGTAGTCAGGCACCACATGGTCAGCTTCACCAAACAGAAACATTTGGGGTCCTTTTACTTCACGTGTGCGTCTGCTGCTCTGCCATCGTGAGAGGAAACCATGCCGAAGTCAAAGAGGGACAAGAAAAGTAAGAAAATAGCCGTTCAAATTGTATAATGTACAAAACTATTAAGCGGTTAAGCTTATTAACTGGTTGACTATATGCAAGAGCTGTCCTCAACAACTGAAAACTAATGTAAATTAGGTAAAAAGGTAACTTTAATCTCCTCTTTGGGAAAGTAGTTAGCATAGGGCTACTGCTGAGGGTTGTCATAGGTTAAACTCATAGATAATTGACTGCTTTTCTCATGATCTTTCCACCAGTTTCGTTAACGAAAACAACCAAGAAAGGACTGGAATCAAAACAGAAATTAATCGAGGAGGTGAGTGTTGTTGCTCTAGTCTGCTGTCAGCCATAGCTATATGCTAACCAGGGTTAGCTGAAGCTGTTGACATGTTTCACACTAAATTCTCCACCTCTTTGTCTTTTTAGTTACGGAAATGTGTGGACACCTACAGAAACTTGTTCATATTCTCTGTGGCCAATATGAGGAATAACAAACTCAAAGACATCAGGACAGCATGGAAACACAGCAGGTAAAGACATCTACCAGTCTTTTGCTTTGACATTTCAATGAACTTAAAGGGGCTTTTCACCGATTTTACCCATGGAGGTCAGTTTACTCGTATTCAGTTGTATAATGTCTTCTGTAGCTTTTTTAAAGTCTGAAGTAACACTCAGGGTTATCTTAGAGACTACAAATGTATATCAGACAGCTTGTGTTAATAACTAGGGGCATCGAGTTTGAAATACATTTAACAGGGAGGGTCTAATGAAAGATGATCTCAAGTTGCATTAGGGGAATTGTAGGATCCAGTGTTTTTGTAGTTTGACTCATATTATGGACTAAAAGTCAGGATATCTACTGCCTCGATTTTGACCATTCTTTTTTTTTTTTTTTTTTTTTTTTAAATCTGTCTCTTACAATTCCCCCAATTTCAAGTTCAACACTAAAAACTGGAGCACCCCTTTAACAGGTGTCACAGGAAACAATTTAACTGGACTCTTCTCTGTTCCACAGATTCTTCTTTGGCAAAAATAAAGTCATGGTGGTTGCCTTGGGTAAAGGACAAACAGACGAATACAAAGATAATTTACACAAGGTAGGCAAGATCTTAGCTGTGGTGTTAAGCCAGAAAATATCATGATAATCTGTTGCAAAGACTTGACATTTTTATTGCCTATTAATAATGTGCAGGTCAGCAAGTATCTACGAGGAGAAGTGGGAGTACTTTTCACAAATAAGACAAAGGATGAGGTACAAGAGTAAGTAAGGCTTTTCTTAATGCACCATTGTTGCAGTGATTCTCCAAATATTGTTCGTCACTTGACAAAATGGTGTTCTCCACAGGTATTTCAGTCATTTCAAAGAGATGGATTATGCACGGGCAGGCAACCAGGCACAGATGGACCTAACTCTGGATGAGGGACCCCTGGAACAGTTTCCTCACTCAATGGAGCCCCAGTTGAGGCAATTAGGACTTCCCACTGCTCTCAAGAAAGGTGAGATTACCGGATAAGGCTGGCATTATTCCATATTCTTTTGTCAACTAATCCCACGCAAAGACCAAAACCAACAATGCAATAGTCAATTTCTCAATACCTTTTGACTTCAGTTCCAAGCCCATTGGTTCTTACTGAAGATCAACATTTTTAACATATCACAAATATCGTTTCATTTTCAAAAAAAGGCTTGCTAATTTTTTTTAAAACAGCTGAGCAGTGTAGGTTTTAGCAAAAAGTACTCAAACAGGAGTAAATAGTGCATTTGTTGGGGACTATTTTCAATCACAGATTAATACACATTTGGTGCTCTAGTGAGTATTTACGGCAGCAGGATGGTGCCTGTGGGATTGACTCAAAACAAACTACAGTGCCCATGTTCATCGTAATGAAGGAACATGTCTGCCATTGCAGCGGTGTGGCTCACTGATGTGTTTTTGGACAACAATGAAGGTCTATGGCACAGAGGAATAAGCTTTATCAGGCACTTGTTTGTAGAATCAGCCTCATCATTCAGTCATTTGTTCACATCAGTTGGGTATGAAACATGATAGTCACATTTTGTATCATCTGTTATGAAAGGTGTGGTGACACTTCTGAAGGACCATGAAGTCTGTAAGGAGGGAGACGTGCTGACTCCTGAGCAGGCTCGTATTCTGGTGAGTTCTTCACTGTTTGACTACAGAAGATGTTAACCGTGACATATTGTGCTGTTTTGCATTTGACTGACTATTCAAATTGGCTCCTTTTTTTTGTCCATAGAAACTCTTTGGCATCGAGATGGCAGAATTCAAGGTGCAGATCAAATGTATGTGGAACTCGGAAACAGGCGAGTTTGAGAACGTTGCTGGTGAGGAGCCTATGCAGGATAATGAAGAAGGGGACGATGACGATGCAGAATGAAACATCTGCAAGGGCAGGAGCTTGTACACTTTGTTTTTAAGTTTTGCCACCTTCAACAGCAGAGGGAAGTTGATGTTGAAACCATTCATCCTGACTGCCAGTGCCGCCCCTGGAGTCTGTCTCATCTCTTTCCTTTGTCCTTTATCACCCCAAAACATGAACTTCTGTCCTTCACCTTGAATTTTAGCTTTGGACTGAGTTGTTGTTCAGTATACACTGGTGACTGGAGTCAAAAGACTTGATGTCTTACATGTAATCATGTTGATGCCACTTGTTCTGTCAAGATTTGTCAACATAATGAGAGAGTTTTGTATTGCATGCAAGTATTTTTCCATTCAGCCAAAACAAATAAGCAGATGCCCTTTCATGTGTTAAACCAACCCATTTGATGCATTTTATGTGTAAGAAAAACATTTTGATGATTTAGTTTTCTTTTTAATGTAACAGCTTAATTAAGGCAGACTCCATAAAATGTTATTTTTCCCTGAAAAAAAAATACATCTTTAGTTTTCATTTTTACCTTTTATACATTAACAATGAAGCGCTCTCATGCATTAATACATACTGGTCTTCAATTGATTCATTCATAAGAAAAACATTTCAAGTGTGATTTCAGGAAAAAGGTACTAGTAGCTAAGGAAAAAGGGCTTTAGCAGATCCATTTTCTGTATAAATGTGGATGATATTTGGTTGTGGAGATTTTGGCTCTTCAGCGGAAGTAGTTTGGACACTCGTGGGCTACGAGATTCCAAGCCTCATTGAAGGCGGCGACCACTCTCTCGTCCAGAGGACCCTCCTCTGCAGCAGCCAAGTTTTGCTGAAGTTGCTCCATAGTTGACATGCCAATGATGACTCCATCGCCAAGATCACCCTGGAACAGCAGACAATGTAGTGTTCAAAGAGAAACATGATGGTGTCAAACCAAAACATGGTTTTAACAGGGAATGATTTTAAGTTGCTGCATAGACATTTTCCAGCTACTATATGCACAGCCTTTGACTCTGTAGTGTTGAGGTTAAACATACAACAACTGACCAGGCACTTCCAGATGGTAAAAGAGGTTTTGGTATTAACAAATACCATGATAATCATTAGTTGCTGGCCTCGTTCATTAAGTACATATAAATATAAAATGTGCAGAGTAAGACAACTAAATTTTCCCAGAGTTAAAATTGCTAATCTTATGTTGTACAATCTCCCTATGATAATGATAAAAACATAATCTCATATCACTGCAGGCATCCAGGCACAGTAGGTACCTTAAGTTGGGAATGGTGGTACATCCAGCGCATAGCAGCAGAAGTGAGGGTGGGTTTCTCTGAGCCGTACGCTGTATCCATGGCCTTTATAACCACATCTATCGCCTGGAAGTGACTCTTCTTCCAGTATCTGACAGAGAAGCAGGAGGACAGTAACAATTACTTTTCGATCAGTGTTGACAAACAGTGCAGACATGCAGAAATACCTCCCTAGCAACAACATAAAGGGAGCTGCTTATTGTCTGGAAATTTTCAAAAGCAAAACAGCTGGTCTTTCACCTGTCCTGATATGCTGCAGCCCAGCTGTTACCACCGTCCTGCAGGCTGGGAACCATCTTTGTCTTCGTAATGGTACTTTCCTGTCAGAAGGCCACCTGCAGAGGAGGAATGATGTCAGAATTCAAGCTTAAATGATCTAGGGTGCTACTATTTATGTACTCAATACTGTCACTCAAAATGAAGGTTTTTCATGCTACGTTTTGAGAAAAAAGTTATAGTTAATAGCAAAACAAGACTAAGGGTCTACAGCCATGATAATAGCTCTGTGAGGCTGTACATAGGCAAAGTGGTGCTTTGAGCTACATCAAATGCTAATGTCAGTTACCGACATGTTGATGCTAAGCAGGTACAATGTTTACCATGTTCACCATTATTTTAGCATGTTAGCATGCTGACACTTGCTAATTAGCACTAAACACATAGTGCAGTTGAGGCTGATGGGAATGTTTTTCAAATATATGACTCAAATTCAAAGACTTGACTCGATTATGGTGCTAGATGAAAAGTTAAAGGATTACAATTTATCCTGGGGGGGGGCATGGATGTGTGTACCAAATTGTATTGCGATCCATCCAACAGCTGTTGAGACATTTCACTCAACACCACAAATGCCAACCTCATGGTGGCGCTAGAGTCAAAGTCAGGGGATCACCAAAATCATTAGGATTCATCATCTGTGCACCAGATTTGTCAACTTTTTATCAATCCATCTGGTAAGTAGATATTTCACAGGATGAGTGAAAACAAGAACATGATGTCACATGAGTTTAAACAGTTTAGCAAGTGTTCAGGACACGATTAACATTACTCCTTCACAGTAGGTGACACAGTTATCTCACAAGTATCCCCTTTTGAAGGAAACAACTCAAATGTTGACTGCAAGGTGCACCACAGAAGGAAGATATACAACACCTGCTAGAGGATTGTATGCGTAGAATCTCATTCCGCAGTGTCTCAGACATGGCAGCAACTCCGTCTCAACCTGTCTTGTAGTGGCATTGTACATTCCCTGTGAAAGGTATAAAAGATTGTCAAAGATATCAAAGTGAAAGCATGGTACGCAAAGAAAGAAACACAACATGGAGGTCAAGGACATCTAATTAAAAATTAAAGTGAGTTGGAAGAGGCACCTTGAGTTTCTCTAGACTATAAAAGGATGCTTTACCATGGTTTCTTTCCTTAATGAAAACTACTGCGATCCTGGATAAACAGTTGCACACAAGTTTTATCAGCTCACCCTGAAAACAGAAAGTTCCAGCCGAGCTATGAGCATATTAACATGAAAAGAATGGGTTTTACACATAGCCTCTCATATGGAGGGACGCAACATGGACATATACTGAGCAGCTCATTTACTCTAAAATGACACAATTGATTGGAGATTAAACTATGAGGTAATGTTTAAAAAAAGTGCCGGAATACCTGATACACAGTTGGAACAATCCAGTTGTTGTGTCTGCAGATGCACACAATTTCAGCCACTTCCCACGATGCATAGTTTGACAGGCCAAACTCCTTGAATTTTCCCTGAGGGCGATATTTTAACATCAAATCATAGTTTAATAAAATATTGTCAAGTAAGCAGATAGTATCTCAACATGATAGGTACAATATAATCAATTGATTTTATACTTTATCCATTGTGGGCTGATATATAGTTATCTTTTTGGTGTGATGTGTTACAGGAAAGGTTTCAACAACATGTTTGGAGTTGTAACTCATAGAAAATAAGGCCTCTGGTCTCTTTACCTCTTTGTGGAGTTCATTGCAGGCCCTAAGGGTGTCCTGGATGGGGTTTTGGTGGTCAGGGGCATGGAGGTAGAAAAGGTCCACACAATCAGTCCGCAGCCTCTGAAGGGAGGTTTTCAGCTGAGAGCGCACGCTCTCTGGCTTCAGCGTCTTCCCATCCCAGGGGTTGGCCTTGGTAGCTATGCTTACTGTCACACAGAGACAATGAATTTAGAGTCATATACAGGTTGGTTTCAGCAAACAGAACTGTCGGTTTTCTTTGTTGCATAAACATGGCGCTCAGACACTATATGAGTTTGTACAAATTATCAGAATATTCAAACGAAACATTCAAAACAACCAAAAGAAAGCTACACATTATGCTCGAACAAACCTGAAGCTAAAACAGCCAGAATAATGGAAGTATATTTTCTGATTTAAAGGCTGACTTGAGCTTGAATTGATATCTTAATGACTCTTGATATTATATATAGTGCTATTAAGAGTCTGGACTTGCCTGTAAATGTCAATATTGTCCAAGGTATTAATCTCAAAGAGAAGAGATCCTATGAGGGGAAGTGCAGGATCCATTGAGCCTACATCTAGGCCTCTGCTGATCTGTCAACATTCTTTTTTTAATCTGTCTCTTGTGAGTGCCCCTACTTTATGTAATGTTTATGTATTAATAGCTAGCACAGGGTTTGATCAAGACAAAACCTACTAAGTCTGCTACTTTGTAACTACTGAATCCACATTTTATTGGTTTTGCTTTCTATATAAATAGTCTTGCTTTTATTTTGTCTAACATACTTTTATTGCTGACATGGTGTGTGTGTATAATTTTGTATGTGTCCTGGGTTTTGTTTTGTGCTGTCACTGTGTGTATGTTTAATATTGACCTGGCAAAGGACTGCAGATGAAAATGAGCTTCAAGCTTACTCTGATACATATCAAACGGTAACATTTAAGTTTAATATTGTACATGGTCCGTTACAAATAAATAAATAAATAGTCCACAAAACCAAAACGTTGTGAAAAAGTAATCGTAACGCCCGGTGCTGGTTAACGTTAGCCGTTGGTTACGGTTATTTTTGGTACCCACAATTCCAAGCTGGTGCCAACCAGCAGGTACGCTGTCTAATGAGGGACAGCTTGGTTAGTTCACTTCAGAAACCCAGTTGAAGTTAGCACAGACTGAGAGAATCCAGTATTTTTTGCTCACTACGAATATGGGTGCTTCTGATATACCTGTTTTGGGAAGATTCATGCCCCCTATGATCGTCTCTGACTTCCCATCCGCGTACATGAAGGCTGTGTCCACCTTGTTGTGTCCCCTGTTCAGGAAAGTCTTCACTATCTCCAGGCTCTGCTCGGCGTCAGCTCGTCCGCCAAACGCCATAGTTCCCAGTAAGGAAACCGGTCGTTTAGCTGCTTGAGACGACATGTTTCGACGAGCCACAGACCTCGGTAAATGTGTGAGCACGTCTTTGATAATGTGACTCTGTCGGAGTGTGCACAGTCCTCCTGTTATTACCCACTGCATGCTAAAGTACAGCAATTAGCATGCGAAGGGCAAAGGTCGTGTTGGAAGTAGTAGTTAGGGAGCGTCGTAAAGTTACTTAGACGGTTTAAAACGGAACATGTGCTAACAGAAAAAGTATTTGGCTTGATACAGTGCAAAGTTCGCTTTCTGTGACCACTTCCTGTTGTTTTAGACATGTAGGGTTATCTACGTTCATATTTGTTCCAGTCTCTCCGTTGCATTATCTGTCAAGCACTTGTCATACTAGATGTAGCATGTAGTTCTTATTTCTAACCACAAGGTGTCAGCAAATTACCATCCTTTTTACAAAAGATGCTCATTGAGTTTCTCCTGCATCCAGCAAGATTGATAGATCCAACACTGGAGTAAACATTAAAATGGATAGTTTTTTAAGTGCATCCTAACTAAAGAACCACTCATATGAGGTTTTTGTGATAACCCGCTATGGGGCCAAACCAACAAGTGTTTCTGCACTGGAATAATACCCTATCAAAGGTTTACTGTAAGTTAGTTTGATGATTTGATTAAACACACATTTGTTGAAGAATATGCACCATGTAACCATAATATCGACTGAAATATTAAAGGTTTTAAAACTAGATTTTGACTCAGGATCCACCTATTGATGTTTACAATTTCTGTTTACATTGTGTTTTAATTGGGCATTTAACCAAACAAATTCATCAAATTAACACAATTTATTTGTCACACAAACAACCTTAGGGGTTTCCTACAATTAAATTTGGCCAACTAAAGCTATTTGGTCATGATTATGAAAAGGTTGCCTTTGTGATTTAAGGAAAGCATGCTGACATTTTGGAGTTAAAGCCATCATGCTACTAGAAATAATTGTTCAGGCACCTCAAGGGGTACAAGGCCGGATTATCATCCAGGCAAAGTGGGCAACTCCCCTGATTTGATATGTGTCAATAGGTTTTGTTAGTTTCATTAATTGCAAATTTGTTTGGGATGTTGCATCAGTAAAGTACAACATCAACTGCATTATTAGGTCATTTTGAGACCATGTCTTATAGAAGGTACATATCTCAAAAGCTATAGTTTTAAGAGCTTAGTTTTTATTATTCCAGAATTGTGTTTATTTGTGTCATATTTGTTAAAGGGGTCAAATGCAAAAGTAAACATGTTGCCGTTTGGTGTATTGTACCGGAGTCAGTGTAAAGCTCTCTGGGCCAATGAAGCTGCCATGTGTGTAGTCTGCTATGTGCATGGTACTTGATGGGTGCAATGCACAGAAGGTGTGGGGCAAATAGGGGCCTAACAGCAGATTTTTGCCCCGGGGCTTTCAAACAGGTCAATCCGGCCATGGATAGACAATGTGTTTTCGGGCCCAGAAATAAACAAACACATTAATTTGATTATCATAAGACTCACTCATGTTGCTGCAGTTTTTGAGAATGTCTTGTTCTCTGTCTCCACTTTGGCGACGCATATCTTCTATGAACTCTGACATGTCTGAGAGCCCCTGATCTAATTAAAACAACATGCTTTATAGCTTGTACCCTTGGAGGTTGCACGGACAGCGTTGACCCGGGACTCTTTAGGGTCATGAACACACATGCGTGCAATGAAAGCTTTGTTTGGAGAGCAGCAGTAGTCAGTCCTGGCGGCTGACCCTTTGACCGCACCATCAGCTGTTTGCCCTGCAGAGTGACCACTAGCTGCTTCATGATGAGGGGGGCTCACCCCGAGTCAGCCCCAAACATCCTCTGTTGCTCCACGGGTGATAATAGTATATCACTCAGTCTTCCTAGATGGCCATGCCTATGAGTGGTTTGCATGTTCCCTCGTGCAGATGCTTCTCTGCTTTGCGTCATGGCTCCGTGCGCGCATGTTGCTCTGCTTGTGCGCTTATTTCCCAGCTCCAAGAGCTTTGGTTTCAACAATACGCGCTCTTGGAACTAAATAATAATTGGTGGAGGGATTGAATATCGACATATAAAAAGTCTCTATATGTAGCCTAAATATCACACAATAACGCCTTAAGTAGCACATGTATGAGCACATGGAAACATTATTTTAATTATAATTTTTGTCAGGGTTGTTTGCGGTGGCGGTCCGTTTTGAAACAAATATTAAGTAGAATTACTCTTATGTACAGTAGCAAGACGAAAACACCCAAACTCCCAGTTAAGAGAAAAGTTTGCTGCGACTTTTAAAGCTCCTGGACCCGAGGCAACCTTTTTTTGTTTTCAAGTCTCCGTTTGGGAGTGCACTTTGCCGAGTGCAGGGTGTCTTGTGTGAGTTTCAGAAGCTGCTGAAGCTCCGAATAATAAATGGCACCCTTTGCACACACACACACACACACCCACCCACTCCCCCACTCCCAAACCCCTGCCATCATTACCAAGTCAATGGAGGGAAGCAGAAAACGCTCAGCCTCCACAAGTTTTAGCCCGTCAGTCCAACATCTGCATTGGGGAAGCGTAAGTGAGCTGCAGTTTTCAGTCAGCGTCACACGCCAGCTGACAGGGAGAGAAAATACACCGCATGTGATGGCTGGGACAGTTTTGCAAAGTGTTGATCATTTCCACGCGGAAGATCGTTTACGCGCCTTATAAGTTTGTCCGCCTTAAACGCTCGGATTTTTTTATTTGGTTATTTTTATTTTTTTATTTTTTAATGTTTAAACTGAGTTATACTCATGAATGGGTTTGCGAGTAATTCACATTTTTTGAAACACTAATCCAAGAAGAAGAAAACATGGATAGTGTTATTTTTTCTTTTTTGCTAATATTTGTTAAAGAGACTCTTGCATTGCGTTATGGCATCGCCAACAATCTCCAGGCCTATATGTGAGTAACATTTTGTCCTGTGTTTTGTTGTTTATAGGCTATTTAACTTATATTTTCTAGATTCTTTAGGGGTGATTTACTTTTACTCTCCATCTTCCTGTAAGATGTTTTTACAGCCTCACATTTCCTTTGACGTTTTTGAGCATGAGAAAACTGCTGGTTCACCTGCACATGCAAAACAAAAGTGTCAAAGACTCAACCAGAGGCAGAAAACAGAAGCTTGTGAAGTTTAGCAGCAGCTGGGTGACAGATCTATTTTGTAGAGGCTGGAAGATTAATTTTACTGTTGCGGGCTCTTAAGTTCTTTATTTGCTTCCATGCATAGTATCACTGTAATTTACATGATTATATATTAGCTCCATGTGGATGGTCTGTACTGCATTCCTAACTCTGTCAGAGGCTGTTTGTTTTAAGCTCCTCAAACTGAAGAGACAGCCAATTATAACAGGTATTTTAAATGCCCCAAATAATAGCTTGAATTATGTGAGAGAAGATTCTCTGCTGTTACCTGCCACTAACAATAAGGTCTTTCATATGCAATTATGTGTACAGCTGGAGGTGATAGTGATTACTATTGTTTATGAGATGAGCAGCTGGATGTTGTCCTACGATTCCTGCAGATCTCCATATGCCGAGCCTTCCTGTCTGTCCTTGGAGAGTTACCAAAGGAGTGAATGTTTCAAAGATCAAGTTGCACTTTTTTTTTCTCCTCTGTGAGCTGCTGCAAATGGTGTGAAGACATCAGTGGCAGGTCTGCCTGTTAACCCACACAGACTTTGTGTAAGAAGGACAAAACATCACAGTTGGCTTACCCTATTTTACCTGAGGGGTGGAAATGTTAACTGTCTCCTGTTTGTGCTGACAATCAGTCTCATATGTACAAGTGAAAACATGTATGTTCTCCTGCATGTCCAGTGAAAACACTTTAAATGTTTCATGTGAATTGTCTGGAAAATTGTGGCATGTTTTTGTTTTATTCGTTTATTTTGAAAATGTTGTGCAGTGAAGTGGTAACCCGTTAGAGATCGTACATCATATGCTTTTGTTTCCCAGCGAACCTGGCTCACATCTAAAACAGTTGGATCTTGTCTGGTTAGGATTTGAAGTGGAGGATATAAAATGAAACAGAAAATCCTTGCCACTTTCATGTCCATCCCGCCCTCTAAAAGGCTTTCAGTTTACAGATGAATACTGAGTTTAGGTTCAACTACAGGTAGTATCTTGTGCTTTGCAGCTCAGCGTTCTGATAGGTGATGTATGAGAGGAATTCCCCTTAAGTCTTTTAAAAACACCAAAACCAGACATCATAAGCAGCCTTACACCTCAGAACAGGTGCCCTCACAGGCATTACGTCGTTGACAACTAGAAATGGCCTTATGCAAGCTTTGTCCGTCTATCTTTGTTGCAACATTTCTTACAGTGCTCATAAATTACCCCGCTGCCATCTGTACATCTGTAAAAGCACTGCAGAACATTTTGACACCTTAAGTATTTTCACCACTGTTTTTCGTTCCAGGCCCAATGTGTGTGTGGAGAGGGAGGTGACGCTGGTCGCCCAGAGGCAGCCGTGTGTGCAGGCCTTCACACGCATGGTTAAAGTGTGGAAGCAAGGCTGTGTGGGACAGTCATGGTGCATGGGATACGAGAGGAGGTGAGTCATACACCTCGTCTGTAGTCTGTCTGCTCTTCCCTCTCTGTATTCAAAACCTCTGACTCTGTGCTTATACAAACACTCCCATCTTCACCTGCAGGGGATGTTGTGCTTTACTGATTAATCTCTGCCTAGAGCAAAGCATTAATTAATGGTTTTATGTTGTCTTCATGAGTCATGCGACCAAAAGAATTTATCAGAGGGCATGATCCTTCATTTACCTCCAAACACTATCAAACAGGATGAGATGTAGTTCCCTGATCTCCTCTTTCCTCGTCCTTCTTCATCTCTCTTGCTCTCGTTCTGTAATCACAGCTTTGAACCTCTCACGCAGTTAAGTGTAAGGTGTAGCCCCGCTTCATTGGGGTTACCAGCTATGTAACACACAGGCGTCTCTGCAGCCAACATTCCTTTGAAGGAGAGTCCTAATGCTAACATTTTAGCCTGTCTCTAAGAGTCAGTTTCAGGAGTTTCTCACTGTGCTGCTCACGCTCACTTTCTACGTGTTATTTATCGTGTTACAAAGACAAAGGCTGCTTTGAAGGTAGCCAAGGCCACAATTACTCGCTGTAAACAAAAACGTGTTTTCACATTGTGTAATGACTGTGGAGCAATGAGAGGGGTCCCAAAGTACAGGGACAGGCAAGTAGAGTCTGCCAGTCTCACACTTTAAAACGGTGCCTTTAAAGTCTGGGAAAATGTTTGCTCAACATTATACAGCATGTTACTCAAAGGACTGGGAGTCGTTTGATCAGATTACATGTTTATTTTTCCTAATCTACTGGTATACAACCACATGAAACATTCATGTGCCAAATATTGTAAGATAATCCTTATGTATATATACAGTATATATGTTCACACACTATAGAATATTACAGAAATGTGAGTATGTTAGTTTTTGTATTGCTTTATTAGTTTTTAGATTTGTTTCATAACTGCCACTTCAAAGTAAAGTTTTTAACTTAATGTTTGTCATGTTAACAGGACAGCGTACTACACTGCGTACAGACAAGTGTACAGACAGGATTATCAGACTGTGTACAAGTGTTGCCCTGGATGGTCTCAACTTAACGGAGAAGCGGGTTGTCTGTATCGTAAGTATCTTTAAGTATCCAGATTTCTTTACTTTATGTCCCTTAAAGTAAAAAAAAAACAACAAATTTATCAGGTTTTTTTATCCATTGTGACATTTTTGTTTAAAACGGAATATGCAGGTAGGTATGTTACTAAAAGGTAATATGTCTTCCTGACTCAGCAGGAGGAAGGGTGCTTCAAACATCACCTCACACTTGGCACAGACCTCTGAATGAAAGGTTTTCAGGAAAAGGGTCAAAAGGGTCAAGAGGTGCTTTGCCCATCCCGACTCCTCAGCAGATGTCAGATCAGTCAGTGCCATATCCGCAGCACTTATGTTGTTACAACAGTCCCACAAGGTTTAGACGTGGACGGTGGGAAAAAAAATCTCAAGTGTTGACATTCGTTCTCAAATGAGGTTTGCATCCTAGTATCTTGTTCTACACTCAGCAAAAAACAATTACGATCTGGTTGAGGTCATGGCTCTGCAACACTGTAGTTTACGATAGATAGGCTGTCTGGCAGTCAGCTTTTGCTTGACTGGAAATCTACTTTTAAAGTGTACATGAAAGCTCCAAAATGTCCACATTCCCCATCTAGCTGTGGTCCCATGTTTTAATCTATTCTCATTCAGAGGTGTGACATGGCAGTGCAGTTCAGAGGATTGCCTTATGGATACGAAAACAGACAAGCTCATCCAGTGTTTACCCCAACCAATCACAGTCAGGGCCCACAAAACAGTACCCATCAGCTCATGGTGGAGAGACCACCTGCTGATACGCACAAAAAGAACAAAGAAAATGTGAATCTCCCCTCTGTAATTCCAATCCACAGGTCCATGTATGGAAAAGTAGTTCTGTTGGTCACACAGGGGCTGCCAGCAGCTCATCTCCTTGTGGATAAGCTTAGCTTCACACCGCTGAGACCAAGAAGCCTCCTTTGATGGGATTTTACAGCCAGTGATCCAGATCGCATAGCCTGCATACCATAGACAGACCTTTTGGCAAAGCCTTCCTGTAAACAGTTTGTCCTCTGTCCGGTAGACTGACAAGAAAGTTCCCACTTCCTTGCTGTCATTGTCCTACCTGGAACCGACCCGTGTGCTTAATGGCTATCCCTCACACCCCCAGTACAGGCACAGTACTCTCTGGGGAAAGCCCTCTGATGGGAAGTGGCTGGGATGGGGACCAGGAGAAGATCTCCTGGATGTGCCTGTCATCGGTGTCTTATTATGGCATCTATGCTCTCTTCAAAGAGCGCTTTGTTTCCAGGGAAAAAGGTTACAGTATTAAATTATACAAGGAAGCATTATGCTGTCTGCTCTTCCAATGAGTCTGGTTTGTTTTAAAACACTCATAAAGAAATGTCTTAAAGAGACATTCCTCAGGACTGCCCAGTGTCTCCCCTCACTTAAGTAGACGATGGGGTTTTGTTTCTCTTTTCGTGTGACAATGGCTGCTCTCTTCGACGCGAGGCAGGGCTTTTTATCTCTGTAACCAAAGACGTGGCAGCGCTTTGAGATGGGACAAACTAATCACCCTTTTCTCTGAGCCATTGAACCAGGATAAAAGGAAGCTCACACCACAATCCTCCCTCTCCCATCTCCTGCGCACTTTGCTATGCACTATCTGTACTGTACCTCCGTCAGCACAATGCAATCTTTGGGGCTGTTTTCAACAGCACCTCCAGCATCCAAAAGAAAAAATCTGCTTTGCAAAATGTACAGCTTTAGCAAATCCTCTGAAATCCCCCAAAAGAAGGGAAGATTGCGAAGATGGGAATGCTTTGTGTTGAGATAGTGATTTAGTGTCTGGCACTTCTGAGGTTTCTCTCTCTCTTGTGTTGTCCCCTTCTCTCTCTGTGTGTTCCCTAATAAAATGTCAGTGTAAGGTAATTAGGCTAATGATTTGCGGTTATTGTGAGGTAGTTGAGCGGAACTGAGGGTCTAATCATGTTGTAGATACAGCACACAGAGTGGCTGCAAGTTGAGTAGTTTGTCCTTCCTTTTAGTTCACCTGTGTTTCTTCCCTGCCTCTATATCCACCCACTGTACAGATGTTGACGTCCTCTCGCAGTCTTGCAGTGAATGGCCTCAGTTGTTGTGCTCTCCAGCATTCTTTGCCTAGCATAATTAGTCACATATTTGGAGAAAGAATATACCACAGCACAGCAAAAGTCTGGTTATTTTCACATTTTATTCCACTATTTCGACCCCCTCCCTCTCGTTTTCCATATCTTTGTGTTTCAGGGTACTATCATCTAATTATGAAGGTTTATAAGTTTTTCCATTGACACAACAGCATTGATTTAGAGTTCTTGAGCGGTTTGCGAATATCTGAGATTTTAAGTTTTTGTTTCCAAGTTTTGATGTTTTCCAGCATTATTGTGCAAAGAATGCACAAAGTGGAGAGTCAGACTGAAGCCCTTGCAGTTCTTTCACTGTATAGATATGCTCTATGTGTAGAAATGCAAATTAGGACGGCAACTAACGGTTCATTTCATTATCAATTCATCTGTAAGTGAGTGAGTCCAAGGTGATGTCTTCAGATGTCTAGTTTTGTTCGACCATCAGTCCAAAACCCAAAGATATTCAGTTTACAATAATATAAAACAGAGAAATGCAGCAAATCTTTACATTGGAGAAGCTTAATTATTTTGTTCTGTTTAAGATCTTATAGCCACATCTATTCAAAGTTTTTACAATACATCTAATGACTTCTTGTCCACAAAAAGTCAGCCATCCGGGTGACTTGTGGAGCCAGAATGCAGTTTTTGAAACCCCCCCAAATTGCAACCAAGGTGACTTTTGTGTGTTTTGTACAGACTCCAATTGGCTCGATTACTATCTGGTTCTCCTGAAGGTGAAGAGCTCTTGACTTCGTGATGGCGACTTCCTCCACTTTAAAGTTTGGAGGACCACTCAATCACTGAGTTAAACCTTTTACCTCAGCAAATAGCCACGGGCCGGGTGAGGATGGACGGGGTTAGTTGGGAGTGGAAACGAGCAGTTATGTTGATTGACAGCAACAATAAGCTTTGTGATGGGGGCTGAGGAGCAGGGACAATGGCTCCTCCAGTTTGTCGTCCTCATTAACTGCTGAATAGGAACTGGCCCCCTTTTGTGGTGGGAGCAGGCTGGCGAAGGTAGCTACATGTGAAATAGGCCCAGTAGCCAGAGAAGAGGAAATGGTCCTCCGTCTATCCATGGGTGGTCTGTGTGTGTGTGTGTGTGTGTGTGTGTGTGTGTGTGTGTGTGTGTGTGTGTGTGTGTGTGTGTGTGTGTGTGTGTGTGTGTGTGTGTGTGTGTGTGTGTGTGTGTGTGTGTGTGTGTGTGTGTGACACAGCAACAACTATGTCAGCGGTCATGGGGAGCGCATCATGCATAGCTGAACACAAATAGACACAGACCCAGACGCATACAGGGAAACAGACAGAAATCAACCAAGTGAGACATAACATGGTGCAGTGTGCGCCAAAACAGTGGTGTAATTTAGATTGTTTGGTCCTTCACAATACTGCCTCTGGTTACACTGACGTATTCCTTTTGATCTAATGAGTAACGAGCAGCGGAGGTAGTAAGGTCAACAGAGAATACTCAGAACAAATTGAAGCTACCACGTTTTTTTTAAAGTTTGTGGGACTGCTGTCAAATATGAGGCTGTGAGCGAATACTTGTTTACTCTCAACAACTGGAGGTCTGTTTGATGCTGTCTGTGCTAACTGGAAGAACTTGTAATGGGAGCAGATTGTAGAATTACATTTAATCTAGTATGAGTCTGGTGAGCAAACACGGCTCGCATAGTCCTCAGACAAGAAGTAGACACGGACCTCAAGCAATCACATAACATTGCTGTCCAGTCACAGATGTGTGTGCGCGTATGGTTGTGGATGGTGAATGTGGCTGTGTGGAAATTAGTCGGTCTAGCCAGCTTGGTCAAAGTATAAACTGATGCTTGTTTTTCAAATTAGTGTTCTCAAATGTTGTTGAACTGCTGCTGAACTACTTTGCTAGAAGCAAATGCCTCTTCCTGTTCTTGTTTGATGGTGTCCATGCCAGATAGAGGCAATATTATCAAGCTGCAGGCATGGCGAATGAAAGCAGTTTTAGACAGACATCACCAGAATCACTTTTTTTTTTAATGCTGGTTATCTCGGAGATGGTTAAGTTTAGGTGTAAGTTTAGAAATGGTAAAGTATTTACAGTAGGTACATGTTACAATGGTGTCCAATCGTATGACACTATTTTTAATTGCAAGCACAGTACGTTCAACTGGCCTGTGCCCATTCAATTTTGCGTGTAGTGCTACTGTATGACACTACATACACACTTTCCCATTCACTTGAATGGGAAAGTGTGTCCAAACATTTGACTGGTACTGTATATGTTTCCTGTTTGGTCTGAGTGACATGCATGCTATTATCATGTCTAATCTCTGCTGCATTAGAGTGAGGAAAAGAGAGGAAATGTACAATGCAGTGGGGCAAATGCTGGTGGTACAGTTTACTCTTTGTGATGTGATTAGATGTCAATATTCTCATCCACATATTTGAGGTCATGGATGAAAATATATATCTCACACAGGTATCTGTGTAATATAGACCTATAGTATGATGTAGGGTGCAGCAAATGCCCCAGATATTGTAATTGCAGGGTCTTTCATACTAAGACATTTTTTGCTAAGTATTGTGCCTGCTTTGTCAAACCGACCTAGTGTCTGGTTCAAATGGTATTTACAGTCTTTCAAAGAAACCTGTCAGAGATCATCTGACATAGCTGGCCCTGGTTTTCACAGAACCTCTTTGAGATGACACATTCCTCTGCATAGCTAAACATGATTTGTTGCCTCAAAATACAGTGCTTGGCTCCACGCTTACCAATTATGGCACCAAACGGAGCCCTGAGCGCAGGCCTTTGTGTCTGTGAATTGCCCTAAATGTGGTCTCCCTTTGGGTCGCACTCTGGGGGTTAAACAGATCGACGGAGCCTAAACAAACACAGGGCTGCCCCTGTGTTGATGTGGTCATCCCCTTCAGAAGCTGTAAGGGTGACACCTGCTCGTTGGTTTTCAGTTTCTCTGCGCGAGTCGCTGACCCCTGCTCCTTCTGTCTCTTCTTTTTGTGGTAGCTGCTAATCCTCTCAGAGAAGGTGTCTTTGTAATAGAGTGGAGGCATTCACAGCAACAGATGAGAGTGAGTTTTATGCCACGCTGCATGCCACATTAAGGAATTATTTCGGGGAAGATTAAGCACCGTAAGGGGCTCAGGAAGGGGGCGGCCCAAAAATGCCCTGGTTAGCTGCCAACAATCCTGTGTGTCTCACATCTCCAGAAGGGGGAATTCATGTACATTCCCCTCATTGTCGCTTAGTCATGCTTCCCTGAAGTGACTTAGAGAGACATCTGACCTTTTTCTTTGTTGCTGGTAATTTAGTTAATTTAAAACATTTTCACCACAGTTTAGGAATGTCTCATTAATTTGATCTCTCCCAGCTGGTGGTCATATAATTGTCCTGAAGAATTTGGATCCATTTGAAACTGTGCAATTAAACCTGACCACTTAGTAATGCTTTTTTTTTCTGCTCATCTGTCATCTGTAGCTTTCACCACATCAAAATTCCCTCACATTAGATAATCACAGAAGTGGGGATAGCTGTGTAACTGTATGTTGAACTACTACAGTGTGTGATAGCTTCTGTAGCCACACAGTCTTGAGGAACTAGAAGTCATCAAGGGCAGATTAGCAGTGTTGAGATGGTCTTCCTGTTGGAGTAGGATTTCAGTGGCTTCACAAATACAATTTTGGTCTATTAGGTTTTGAGCACAAGAACATGTATTTGACTGTGCATCAGTTTAGTGAACATCTGACGGTGTTTTTAGAGACAACGAGAGAGATAGTCTTGATGTCTGTTTTGTATGTGTGTGTTGTAGACTCTCTGTATGGTCCAACTGTTGAGCAGGTGTCTGCGGATGGGGCCAGATGACAGGCTGAGAGACATGGATGAAATTACTCCGGCTCATCTGTGATTATTAGAGATCACTTCTTCATGTCCTCCTTTGTCTGGAGATGTTATGTAATTCCCCACTGCTGACATGATACAGTTGAAGCCAGACCGTAGATATCCTTTAGTCAGCTAATATTTTCACACATTTTTTTTGTAAAGACAAATTGTTGATTGAATGATTAATCAACTAATTGCTTCAGCATATTCACAGCGATCTTGTTCAGTTAGTTTTAGTTCAGACCTCAATTGTCCTACAAGAGGAAATTCTTTTTGCAGAAAGTCAGCATAAAAACTTAAATACAGAAAACAAAATACAACAGTTGAAAATATTAAAAGTGCTGGTACTATACACACAATACAGAACACAATATAAGGTTCATGTGATAAAAGCAAGAGAAACAGCAGCATTGATCCGGGATTAGATCAAGTTCAAATCAGTAGATGGGTCACACTGTTTCTCTTTGAGTTGCCCTGGGCACAGTGCTACCATCACTATGACCATATATATACCAATAAATGGATATGTTGTGATGATTGGTCATGCCGCCTCTGGTTGGATTAGAATGGCAGAAAAATGCATATCTGGCAGAAGGTGCACAGTTAAACTGGTTTTCAGAGGGTTTCTTCACAATCATCTGAGGGAAGGATTCGGCATATAAATTCCTGTCGGGATTAGCTGGACCGTGTTTTTTTCACTCCCTGTGTCCACATGTTGCCAGTTGGGAAGAGCAATGGCGGACGTCAATCCCATGGACCTGTCATCGCTAAGGCACTGTACTCTGCTCAGGAGAGTGCAAACAACAGGCCTGGCTTAAACAGCTGTGTCTTACTTCACGGGGATATTGGCCTCGACACACATCAGATAAGCATACAGGCCGGGACACTTGAGCACACATGAACTGTACGTGCACACACGCACACAGTTTTAGGTGAAGGACTGTCATGATTAATGTGAGTGTTGTGTGAGTATATGGAATGTGATGGTGCACCTCTGAGGTGGATTCACATTTTCTGAGCTACCTAGTGGCTCTTACTGCTTATGCGTCCTGGATTCTGTGAATTTCACGTCTTAACGAGCGAGAGCAGTTTGACTTACGGGGATTTATGGACACAGGGCCGCTGGCTTCAAGAGATGGATGAGCCACGCTCGCCCTGCGGCTCCCTGATTTTCTCCCGTGACTCACCCATGCAACATCTGTATGATCACTGTTTGTGACAATGACCAAAGTGCAGTTAATCAATCAAGGTCATTCTCAGGTAACATTCTCAAACTGTGCGGGAAAGAGGCTGCTTTCCCTTAAAAGTCAGACAAGCTGTTGCTGCCACTCATGTTAAACACTGATTCTGTGGAAATGGATTTTAGAAATGTCTTCTACTTGGCCAAAAGCCTGCTTCTCTGCTCAAAGAGAGCCAAGTGGTAGATTCCTCTTACATTGGTTAGTGTGAATGGAGGAGAATCAAGGTTCCTCTTCAGTCAGGCGTTAACAGGCCGATGAAGGCTTTGATAGAAAGAGGTCAGTGTTTGAAACTGCAGATGTTGACATCTCATGACAACAGCCAGGTGTCTCTCCCCCTCTTACTATTTTTTTTTTTTGTCTGTCTTTCTCTTTTCCTATGACCTGTCTGTCCACATGTACTCATGCAGCGGTGTGTAGCTACGGCGTGTGCTTCAATGGGGGCCAGTGTCGGGAGGGATCCACCCAGCTTTGTGACTGTCCTACAGGATTCAATGGACCCAGCTGCCAGTATGGTGAGTAGAAACATCCTGCCTGTGTTTCATATTCAGGATCTCTTCTCTTCTCTTCATTTCATTTTTTTTTTTGCACTCCATTTTTTTGTTTTTCCCCCTTTTTTTTATCTGCCACTCTAGCAATGTTTCTGTATTAGAGCACAAGATTAGATAAGAACAGAAACTTTTAAAATCTTTTTTGTTTTTATTAAGGGAATGATGCGATTGCACGTAATTTGTAGAAGTTGTCTCACTGCACAGTTTTATGAAGCTATTCTCAGCATTTAACCCATTTCCATTTTCCATCGTTGTCAGTGGATGCAATGTGTAGTTTGAAAAATAGCTACAGTAAAAGCAGGAATCATGAAAACTCTTCACAGACTGATTGAAACTGATAGCAGCTTGCCATTTGATTAAAAACACCTTTTTGGCTCTTTGCTACAATTCTGATCCTTTTCGGTCAAGCCTCCCCACTGAACTCTGTTTGAGTGATCGCCTTTCTCTACGAGTGAATGAGAATCTCCTCACATCAGCAGTTGGCTTCTTTACCAGCAGCTCAAGTATTTTATCAGCAACTCCATTGTTGAATTTGAGCTGTTGAAGTAAAACAGTGGAGGATTCTGTTGTTTTACTGATAACGCCACACGACAGGAAATTCCTCTTAGTGTCAACTTTTTACAAGAATCATCCATCTCTCCCTCAAATTAAGCCCTCCTAGACACTACAGACTCTGTTGCATAAGTCAAGTTCAAACTGCGGGGACAATTGAAAATCATGGTCTCCTTTTGTTACAATGGTCTGACCTGACTTTACGCTCTCTGGCCAGCATCCGGGATCTCCAAGCTCATCTAATATACCAAACTCTTAATCCACACACGATTTTCTCAGGAGTCCTCCGGTGCAACAGATGTAGCTTCATGACACCATTTAGCATATTATACATTCACTTCCTCGTTGGCTATTATGGGACTTATGATCAAGCCTTGGGAAATGCAGCACTGACAGCCTGTGTATATGATCAGAGCTCTCTGTGGTAGCTAAGCTGACCTGGCTTACTTCTGATTACTTCATGCTTGAATGAAAGACTTAATCATAAGGACAGAGGATCCATGAACACACATGCCCCATTGAGGTGCTGCTTAAGACTATTAGTTGCCTTTTTCAAGCTGGTCCTGATGGACCTACTGGAGGTCTTTGAGAAGATTGAAGCCATAATTGACTGTAAAGATTTACGGAAATTTGCACATATAAACACAGTTACATATAGACTCTGTATAAACACCCATCTCATCGGGTTTTAATGCTCTGTATTCTTAATAGAAGATGATATATGTGTGGACATGTACGGTATGTGTGTTGTGTACAATAAGACTCCTGGCCTCCATGATCTCTACAGTAGCAGCTCATAAGTCACTTTCATCACAGCTACAGAGCAGCAGTGCAGTGGAGTGGCATATTTCCCTGACACATAAGGATGTATCGTGGTATAGAGTGGTGAAGCGTACAATGCCCCTCATCCTTCACTCCCCACCATGAAAAACAATGTGAAGAAGTAATAAAGATCCTGATACACTCCTAAACCTAATTCATTAAAAAATAAGGTTAAACCCTAACCCTAAAATCCTGACATATTGAGTAAACCCTAAAGTCTTTGTGCGAGTCATTTTGTAACATCATTCTGAGGTGTTGACTAGAATAAATACACTCTTTTATTGCAACTGGTGCAATAGATTCTTCAGATAATAATGAGTCTTTCAAACTCCCCCGCCCATCAGCAGTAGATGAAAGATGTATTAGTGAAATAGACAGACAAACATTGCGATTATATGTCTGTTAAGTGACACAAGACAGACAGGGCACAAGAGGAAATGTCAAAGCAGTTGTACTGTCAAAATAAAAAAAGAAAAAGAAAAGAGGAAAGAAAAAAATATCTGTGCTGTACGATTTCATTCATTGGTGTACAGTTTCTGTGTTCCTAAGATATGATGAGATATGAAACACAAGTTCCTAAGATACCAGAACATTTAAACGTCAAACATTTATTGGAAGAAAACACATTTTTATCACTTCCAAAATATTTCATTGAATGTAATCAAATAATCTCATTTTAAACTATCAAGTAAAACATAAATACTGGATGATAAAATCTTTGACACTTGAGTATTCTGTTGTGTTCCCAGTACCGGAAGTACAGTAGGGGTTCTGGCACAACTGTACCTTTTTGCAAGGCGCATGAAGGGAAGCAGTCTTGAAGGATCAAAACTCTAGAAACACTTGTAGTATTGAGAACAAATATTATGACACACACACACACACTGTACTGCTGTCTATATCCCCCCACTTCCTGTTGTGGGTGTGTGTCTGAAGAAGACAACTGACGGTGAAAACACTGGCAGTAAAGCCACTTTAAACAAGAAGACTTGAAGTCTAGTGAGCAGATTTTTTAAATTGTCATCATGCAGTTCTTCACTTACTAACATTTGTTTTGATGTTCACTCAACTATCTTTGTTTCACATCACTATATAGGTTCCAGTCTCTTTCAGTGTTGTTTCAGGCAGCCCCTGAGCTACACTGTTTGATATTAGTGCAAACATCAACTTCAGCTCCCCCTTCCCTTCCCACACATTGAGATCTGCCAGCATTGTTCTGCATTGTGAATGATAGCTGTCATCAATGGGCACCTAGGGGCCCTTGCTGGTGTAGAGCTATGCAGCAGACCCCCACACCCTGATCCGCCCTCTATTGGAGGCCATTAGTCCGTAAACTCTCTGGCAGTTATATTGCCCCGTGATTGGCATAGAATGGGCTGCTGGATGAAGGGTGTGGGGCTGTCAGTGACTCCGCCTGACCCTGGGCAACATTTGGGACGATGGGAGTCCGACACAGGCAGGGATACACTCACAGCAGTCCGTTTTTTTTTAAGGTCCTGCATGTGCCAAATACAGGTCACTTCAGAGTCAAGAGTCCTGAGGGCAAAGGGGATAGCTGCAGGCTGAGTACAAAGTGGCTCATTGGAGAAAGAGTAATAACATCACTTCTAATGAATGACTCCGTTAACTCAGTGACGGCTCTGATATATAGTTCAGCCATCATGACGAACACTCTGTGGTGGTCAGGCGCATACCATTTCATTGTAACTCCATCACATTCTTGAGCCCTGGATAAATAACCTTGTTGTGTAGACGACAGCACGCCGCTCACACAAGCTGCAGCGATAATTCAGTTACTGCTGCGGTCCACATGCTTCACACAACTGTCAGTCACCGCTTGTTTCTCTCTCGTCATGTTTACGTAAAAGCTGAAGCCGCAGTGGAGGATGTGGCTGAGGACGAATGCGTGGAGCCACACTTCACTCAAAGATTCACCCATCATTTAATCACTTTAGATAGTTCTCAGCAGTGTAAGCATTCCTCCGCAGTCGCATGTGGTGATATCCCCTTGAAGCGCTTTTGATGTGGTTCGTCCATGTTTATGTATAGCAATGTGTGTGTGTGTGTGTGTGTGTGTGTGTGTGTGTGTGTGTGTGTGTGTGTGTGTGTGTGTGTGTGTGTGTGTGTCTCATTCAAAGGGGCTAATTAGTGCCCTGCTCTCAATAGCTGTCTGAAGCTGTCATCTGTTTTGCTTTTTAGTAGCATTGTGTCGGAGTGATGTAGAAGACAATAATTACTGTTTTGTTGTATTTGTGCCTTAACTCTGTGGTAAAGCGAGGACCGGTGCCTAGAGGCTCTTCTAGTCCTTTCAAAGACAATAAATCCCATTTATTTGAATGGGTCACCTGCCTCAGCAACCATGATACTATCATACAGCAGGATAGATTGTTACAAGGTTGTGTAGTTTGACATGATTGATGGAGACTTCTGGGGATAACTCATAATACTTGTGTTGTAAATTACTTTCCTGTCTGCAGCACTTTTAACAGAGTTTTAACAAGTTGCAACATTTTGGTGGTGTTAATTATTCAACATTAAGTATTTTAAAGCCCTGAAACCCATTTTCTCAGTCACCTTGTTCTTCTGAGTGAAGGAGTTCCACATGAACACAACATTTTCTGTCAATGTCACAAAAATTGTGTTTATTTTACAAGAGATTTTCTGTACGTTGTGTTTCATCTGCGCACCAATCAGGATTCAGCAACATTTGAATCAAATCGTAATGACAGTTGTGGGGTTGTTGCGAGGTCACTGTCGAACAAACCTGATCACACCTCACCCACACAGTCCTGAGTCTTAATAGATAACAACTAGGGATATTTATTTCTGAAGTTGAATTTTGATAGTTGCGTATTTAGTTGTAAATATTTAATGCTGCAAATTTTCAGGGGCTTTGGGTTTATGCTGCTTAATGAAGAAAAAACAATCTGCATCTTTAGCTTCACATTTATAAGTTATAATTTAATTACCAATTAATATAATTAACTTATTACAGAACTGGCAACTCTTTTCTGTAGGCAGGTACCTGTGCATATGAAGTTTTGTCTCTGTTTTTGCTCTGTTTTTGCTTTTTACAACTCTCAGTCTTGTCTTTATCCAGTGGGATTTAGTCACTTGGTGCCTGATGTACTCTGTATCCAGCCTGTCATCAGTAGACAAGTGGTATTCTCTGGGATCAACAGCTTCCAAGGCTTTTAGACCTCTGGCAGGGCAGATGTCTTCATACCAGCTGACATCTGGGCTCAGCCACAGACAAACAGACAGACAGACGAACAGAAAGGCAGTCAGACACTTTTTGTAACATGAAACTCCTCCGTCTTAGTTCAAGAATCTTGAAATATCTTTTAAAGTTACCTCTTGTGTCCTCTTCTGAGGGGAAATGTAAAATGAAAGTAATCTCAAATACATAAAACTGATGGATTGTGTAATAACTTTATGAGAGTTATTTGAAACAAATATGAGGAGTCAGTGATAGCAAAGTTAAATCCTTGAAAGCAGAGGGAAAAATATTCCAAATCGGCGTAACCCGATATGCCAAAATACTGTATTTGTTCCTTTCCCACAGATTTAACATGCGTTTATTAGGCTTTTGTTTGTTGATCCCAAACTGTCAAATGTTTTACTGAAAGCCCTTTCTCCGTTACAGTAATTGCGTCTCTATTATGTGCTCTTTGCGAATGATTTCTGAACCATAAGCTCATATCTTGGCTGGGTTTGGGGTCATTGCAATGCCAGCAGGACCAGCTTGTTCTAGACATCACTCAAGACAGACCCTCTACTGATGGCTATTATCATTATCATTGTTCTGTAGTGCTTCAAAGAAGGCTCCCAGGCATGCTTTCTCAGCCACAGCCATGTTGTCTTTGAAGCTTCTAGTCAGTGCAAATGTTAGTGTATTGTACCATCTGTAAAGTGACTTACATTCATCCACCAAGATTATGGTTGAGTCAAATAAAAGCTTCTTAGTCTGATTTATACTAGCATTTTGTCTAATATAACTAATAACTAATATCTAGCAAAAAACAAGCTATTGATATTTTATTGGAGAGGTTGCACTGCTGATGCGCAGATGCTATATATCTTTTTATCTTTGAAGTTTTCTTTTAGAAAGAGATATGAAAAATATAAAATGGTTATTTAATTTTCAACAAAACAGATCCTCTTTTAGTGTGAAATTTCACTGTTGGTGGGATCAGTAACACACATGCAAGTTCTTATAGACCGGAGCCCGCCATAGTTAAGGGCAGATCCTCCTTGACTCTTACCAGTAACAGAGTTTCTTCCTATAATAATGAATCATAATCATAAATAATGAGGTCAGTTATTTCTGTGGCCCATGATGCTAGTCCTCCACAGTCTAGTGGCCAAGGTGCTGAGAAATGGCACAGGGGGAACACAGTGAGATCCCACTCTGCACAAACACCTCGTGAAAAATGCAAAGATGTCTGAGGGTATTACTAATAACTTTTCTAAACCTTCAATTAACATGTTCTGTGTTGTCAAATCACATGGGTCACAATTACCTAATGACAATGATTTATGCAGTAAAATTACTCCAGTTAGTGTACTTAAGTACAATTTTGAGGTACTTCTACTCTCAGTATTACCATGCTACTTAATACTTCTACCCTACTTAATTTCAGAGCAAAACATGGTTCTTTTTACTCCCTTAAATTTATTTGACAACTGTAGTTACAGGTTATTTTTTCAGATAAAGATTTCACTTACAAAACAGATGAACAACTTATAAAATATAATGTATTGTTAAAGGTTAACTACCCAACAGTACATAAAGTACCTGTCCACCATGGCCAACTACAACATTAAAATTCTGCTTACACGTTCAAATTCAGTAATAATATAATAATATAACATCCTGTAAGGAGCTGTTTCGCATAATGAGTACTTTACTTTTGATAATTTAAGTACATTTTGCAGATAATAGTTTGTTAATAAGTAAATGTGTCACATGTCAACATAGTATTTGTGCACTCTGGTATTTCTACAGTTATATGAACAACAGTTTTCATGAATGTAGGAGATCAAACTTATAAAATCTGGCCCTAATTTCCTTTGCTGTAGATGTTTTTCAGTATACTGGTTATTCTGGTTCTATCTTGGAGCTGCATTGTGAAGTTGCGTGCTTGTTAGCATGGTTGCAAGGTCAGGACAACAACCCGGGAGCTATTGTGGAAATTCATTGTCTTGTTAAAGGACACTTGTTGAGTTGCACAGAACCTTTGAAGCACACAGACCTGAACCAGGGTCGTCTGGTCAACTGCTCAAGACAGAAAGATAGCTGTAGAAAAATAACAAACTTATAATTAAAATGTCATGGATCCTTTGTGTATTTTATGGTAACATTCCAGGTCAAAGTGATGTGGGGAGAGCAATGACATTGAGACAGTGAGTACTTGGACCTCTTAACCTAGTGGTTTATATCTTAACAGGTAATCTGGTCATCAAATAAGACCTCTCACATTTGACGTCACATCTTCTTTCTTGCTGCTTCTGTCCGTCTCTCACTGTCTTCCGACTGCCGTTAAGTTGAACAGCTTTCCAGAAAGTTTCATGTGTCTTGAAAGTATGTGCTTCAGTTTTTCTTAAGACGAGGATGAGTTTGCGTGTATAGCTG